>JBCJKH010053455.1:0-18200 GCA_039877255.1 Loriculus beryllinus
AGTCCCTCCCCAGCATCCCTATAGGCCCCCTTCAGATACTGGAAGGCTGCTATGAGGTCTCCACACAGCCTTCTCTTTTCCAGGCTGAACAGCCCCAACTTTCTCAGCCTGTCTTCATATGGGAGATGCTCCAGTTGGGAATGAGACATATTCTTGTGCTTTTCAGAGTCTATTTTCCTGAATGAGAAGGAAACTTCATTTAGAAGGTAAGTTTTGTATGTGGGTTCTTAGACCACCTACCAAAAAATACCTGGCACTGGCTGTTAAGAAGGGGTACTTGGTGATATGGTGTACTGGATTACAAAACTGATGGATAGCTTCATAGCGTTAGCTAAATTAATCTTTAATTTCTTCCCCTTTCTCTACATCTTGCTATGAAAGGAAGATTCTCTTTTAAAAGGAACATGGTTGTCTATGGATGACACAAAGCTATTTGCAGTATATGAAGAGACTTTTGATTGTAGATTAGATTAATTTCAGAAAGGATTGTACAGTCATAACTTCATCAAGTAACTTCTTCCAATGACATCACTCATTTCTGATTACTGTTACTGAGTAGATTACATGATAAGCTTTCCTGGCTATGTCAAGATAATAGAAAAAAATGCATTCTCTTGAAAAAGAATTTCTATGAAAGGAAAAAGCATTCCCCATTTTGCAGCTCTTGTGGGCAGCCATGCTTGCTTAGCCACCAGCTGCTCTGGAAGAATACGCAATTATCCACTTTCCCTGGCTACCAAAAAGTCCCTTTCACTGAAGTACTCCAGAAATTTGTGAAGTTGGATCAGGCAAAGTGAATTTGTGTTTTTTTCATTTATTTATTTTTGGAAGGCAGACAAACTACCCTGGAACAAAACTATAACTCTAGAAAGACCAGTGTTTTCATAGCACATCGTGATTTTTATTCAGCTAGTTCAATCTGTGACAAAAAAGTGTCTCCATTCCTTTTATTTCAGACTTGTGAACTTTGCAAAATGACCTAAGATCACTAGTCAGATTAGCTAATAACTGCAAACTGGAAAAGTTTCACTATGGAGAGGTGGGAACAAAAGGAACCATAAAGTCAGCCAGCATAAATTATCGTTAGTAAGGTAAGATCTTTCAAATGTTAACCACAATGTAATACTTTTGGTGATATGCTGGCCTTTATTCACGTCTTGCAAACAGTAATAGTACTTATGAGCTGCGTCATACTTTTATTTAGTATTCAACTGCTTTGTGTACCCTGCGTGGGGTCTATTTTATCCAATCTCTTATGCAGAGTAAGTTAAGTTAATGGTTAACACAGAGCATAATACACAAGTTCTTCATGGCAAGCTTTGTATTTCATATATTTTCTAACATAAAGTGTTTGAATATTATTGGTAATTATCAGAGGGTATTTGAGAGAAACTTAAGTTCTGTACTTTTTTGTCTGTTTTGCTTTTGGAATTGATAAATTCCATTTCTTTCGGAGCAGTTGTTAGGAGTGAAGTGACTATTTTCACATGAGATAAAGGTTCCTGACTGCAGCAGAAATGGGTTCAGTTAGGGAAACTGGAGTCGTATTCTATTTTGAGTGGCTGGAATTTCTGAAGAGGCACTGGAATCCACCTCTGAGTTCACAGAAACACCACCTTTGGGGCATAATGTTACAAAGATCAGCAAGGTTTTCAGTGAGGTTTGACTGGCATCGTACACCAGTACAGTATTCTGTGAAACAGTGATGCTTCCTGCTTTGTTATAAGATGCCTAAAATATTGTGTGTTCATATTGTAGTGTCTTGCTGCTGATGTGCCAGCAGGATGATACAAAGAAGAGAGTCCACAATCAATGTTCTGTTTAAACCCAAACAGAGGCAACAGCGGGCGCATTTTTTTCCTATGGCTGCCTGTCTTGAGATATTTGAGGAGTAAAAAACCAGTTTGTTGGTTGTTTTCTTTATCACAAAGAAGATGTGCACCAAAAGTAAGTCCTGCTTTTGAAAAGCCCATAGAACATGTTCTTAAATCCTGGAGCATAAATGAGGCTGGCATTGTGGACCTGAGTACACTCTTGCCACGAATCTCCAAAACCCTCTTAGCAGCACCCACACAAGTTTGTTCCTGTTAACCCTGACTATGAAAAGAGGTATCTAGTAAAGCCACTTACTGAGTTAAAGTTCATTTTTAGTGTTGTTTACCACATTTCAGTATAAATGGGTTGCATGAGAAAGCAGTTTAAAAGTACTACTGCAGTCAAAAATTGAAACTCCATTTTTTTAAGTGGAATTTGGCAAAATAAATCTGTGTTCAAATTTGTAGTTCCTCGTTTTGCGTTAGAAGGGAGACAGGGGAAATAATTATTTTCTTGACTGTTGCTACTTTCTTATGCCTGTCAGCCCTCCAGGACTGCTGCTGTGAACTTGGGTGTAAATACCATTTTTTTTCTCCAGTGGTAATTTACTTTTCATTATGATAAGGAAATGTGTCTTATGTCCTCAGAAATTTTCACCTGTGTTTACTTCTGTGGAATACGCCTTTCAGGTGAAATATTGAGAGGTTTTTTAAGATTCCAAGATACTTTCACATTTTTACATCCATCAAATACAACTAGGAGTAAAACTGGATAAAACTCATCCCTCTTTCAACTGGTAAGTTGTGTGACATAATTGCTATGATATTTAAAGTATGTTGATTGTAATAAATGCTGTAGTCATAAAATTTATGCTTCCCGGTGTTTGGGCGATTGATACTATTGAAACATAACTGGATCATAGCACTGTGTTCTGAACATTGCCAGGGTAAGCTGATTTAGAGTTTTGAGTGAAACATGGAATAGGGAGTATGTATTTCTGGCTAAGGTATTGATTAGTCTCAAGGGTTATTTTTGCAGCATTGAACTTAAAGTAAGTAATCAAACCATAAAGATGTGCTCTTCCATTATATCTCTTGAGAAATTTTGACACCTACTTACACTTGCAGCAGGTTTATGCTAGAGAAATGTCTGTCTGGAGCTTTAGTGATATTCTAGAAGCTTAACAATCCTGTAAAAAGTGATGCTATGGAAAGGAAGACAGCTTGAAAGAGATGTTTAGTGGAGATTTTCCTAGACTATGTATCCATGTAAACTACTTATGGAGAAGTCTTATGCAACAGGAATACAGTGCTGGAATTTTCCTGTGCTTAGATGAGAATCTGTCTGTGACTTTAGCTGAGCGTGGGCCACTCAACCTGTGGAGGCCCCCTCCAGTGTAAGTGATTCTGTTCAGCCAGTCTGTGTATAATAGATTATAGAAAACAATCTGTATGTGTATGGAGTGCACTAGGAAGATGGACAGAGTTGCTGTAATTTCTGATTATTCCACATCTTTATCCTCTCCTGTCATGGTTTAAACCATTTATTGTAGAGTATAAATTGCAAGGAGTGTACTGTATTGTGCAAATGTAGGCTTTAGGGTTTTCCATTTTACTTGACCCAATTTTGTGCCTGAGCAATTAACACACTTCTAACATGCTGCTGTCTGAGGAGAACAAACTTATGCTGAGAGGTATCTATTTAAGTGTACCCAAAGGGACACTGAAGTCTCTTACCTTGTACCTTGAAAGAAAAATGAGGTGATGAAATGCCTGGAACATATAAATTGGCATGAGATTCTGCAAGAAACTGTGGAACTAATCATTCATAATTGATGTGCATGTGTAGTGTAGGTACTTAGAGCAGCAAAAGCACCAAACTGATCTCACCCACTTTCTTCTGTTGTGAATTTAGATTCTGCTGTAATCAGTAAATTCGATCATTTTCCTTCTACAATGCTTGTCCTTTAACAGAGAAGTATTCTATTTATTATGTTCTCAATACATGCTTAACATGTCTAGAAATAGGTCAGATTATCACTTCAAATCCAAGCGAACTGGTGATGATCTAGAAATTTGCTTACCTATGTGATGACAGAATCTAGTTTTAGGTTGGTGCCCAGAAGTAATAATGTCTGAGAACAGAAGCTAGCATTAGCTGATACATCTTTCTTAAACGTTTCCCTTCTAAAGCCAACTTCTTGAATTGCTTTAAAGCATTCTAATAGGAAATGTGAGAGCTTTTCTTGCTGCATTCATTCTCAGGATGATAAAGGTACACACACAACAGTATGGGTGCTACAAAGAAGATAAATTGAGAGTTTCTCCGTTCTTTTTGGAAAAGGGACTTCCAATTAAAAAATGAAAACACTGATTTAAAGTGGAGAAAAAGAAGTCATTCTTTCCAAATACATTGTTAATCTGCAAAGGGCATGTCCACAAAGTAGTACTTAGGTTAGATGTTATTTAAAATGGTGATTTAGAATACCTATAGTTATGTTGCTGTTTTAATGTTGGAGAGATGTAAACTTTTACATAGTGAGTACCACCATGAGCTCCTGAGATAAAGAGTAACAGGATATTCTATGGGGACCTGGGGAGGGTATCATCCCCTGCACTTCATCTGGAAATAATCTGTAACTGGCAACTTTCAGTGGCAGTTTATTTGACTGAATAGCCCAGCGGTCCCATTGATTTGTGCCAGAAAGGAGTGTTAACATTGACTTGAAGCAGTAAGATGAAAAGTATCATTCTTTGGGGGATTTTAATTTATTTTTTATTTTTATTTTTCTATATTTACATTCTCTTGACTTGGTGTTTTAATATTTTGTGTGATGAAAGCAGGCACGGTTTTGGGTTTTTTGAGTGGTGGGTTCTTATTGCTAATTCTAATCCCTATTTATGACATTATCACTTCCACGGGGACAAACAGCATCATACAGGATTGGAGAGCACAGTGAGGCATCCAAAACCATCTCTGCTGGCTTTTATTAGATTTTTGTTTGGTTTGAGTGTCAGCAGATAACTGACTTCATAATAATTATAGGGTCTTTAGAAGGTCTATGCCCTGCTGAAACATTTGTCATCTGCAGGGTCATGCAAAAGAGAGGCTGAAGGTGCTGCCATTTAGAAAACAATAGCTACAGCTCTACACATTGAGACACAGCAAGTTTAGAAAGTAGCTTTACTTCCGAAGGCTGCAAAAAGACTGAAGTTTATGTATGTACAGCCTCACACAGTGCACACATACATGTAACTATGTATCATTTTATCAGACATTGATGATAATTCGCTATAAACGGTTGGCACAAAGCCACTTTCAGTCTCCTATAAAAAGCAAATAGCTTGCTTTCATGTGATAGCTTGATGAGACAAGAACCTTAGAAACTGTTTATAGTATGTACAGCTGCTTTACAGTCATTTAAAAATACCTATTTCCTGAAGCACTAACTAACGTGCTTCTGTGTTGAAAGAACTTTAAACATTTAGCATGGCTGTTACCTTAACTGCTGCTTCTGTATTGATCAGGCAGCCATTGAAATCTACAGGCTAAGTTAGTCACATACTCAGCAAATAGATGTTTTTTACCTTTGAGTAGAATATAGAATCCAAGCTGACATGCATTATAGAAGAATTTGGGGGCTTTTTCTAATTAAATATTTAACTTTAAGAAATGTTACTAAAATCAGGAATGGTTGTGGTCAATGACAGTCTTACATTTACTTCAGTGAATGTAAAGTCAGATCCTAGGAAGGGGTCTGAATGGTTTGTGAATCATTAGTAACTCTGCTCCCTTCTCCCTCCAAATGAAAAGGATGTTTCCAGCTTCTATCAGATGGTGTCCAGACATTGCTTTGTTCTGCAAACAGATCACAAGAGGGATTGCAGTGGGGTGGCCCATGCACTCATAGACAGCAAAAAAGATGCAAGACATCAGGAAAAGTAACAACGAATGAAGGAGAGGCATTGCCAAAGTTGTAAATGTAGATGAGCACTAAGCAATACCAATGGGCACCACTTCTTCTGGAGCATTTGCACTGCTGGGCTTGTGCTTATCTAAGCCTGGCCTGACCTGGTTCTCCACATCAGCTTGTTTCCCTGCACTTCACCACTTCACCCTTTGTGTCTTTTCCCCCTTCCCTGGCATGTGGAGGGAAGGCAGGAGGACACTTGCTCCTCTTTCACTATCCCTGCTCAGCACTCTTTTGTTCTTTTCCTAAGAACATGCACAACAGACTTGCCATGTTTGTGGGTCATTGGAACAATCTGAACACAAGTGCATGGAGATAAAGCATATCAGACTATATGATAGAAGAAGCAGAGGTTCTGCTGCTCCCTTCATATAGTCTTATTCTGTAACTTGCAGCATGGAATGAAGTCTGTGGTCCTCCCAGCAAGATTGGACCAGTTTGATAGAGACAGATTACTCTTGCACATCCTCTTCAAACTGAAACTTTGTAGTGAGTTTAATAGATACTTGATCATTCTGGAATATTGGCAGCATGAAGGAATCCTCTCCCTGATGGACATGTTATGTATGTCAAGGACAGGGCTTTGATATCAAACAGAACGGACACTAGTGCGGAGGAGTCATTAGGAAGTGTTGCAAACAACTGAAATCTGCAAAGCCTAGAAAAGTTCTTGTCCTGGGTTCAGCTGTTTGGCTCTCTCCTGAACAGGGGAGAAGGAGCTCTCTCTTTTAACTCCTGAGCACTAGTGTAAAGGTGGTTGTTTCTGCATACTATTTTGACTTGCGATTTTGTCCAGTGACTATGTGTAGCTGCAGATGCAGAACTCCTGCAGGCCAGGAGTTTTGCTTCATTCTGTTTCATACTCTTTGACCTCTCTGTGTTTTGAGAGAATTGCTCTGCCACAGAGACAGGCTGCTTGAGCCCCTGGTACAGTACAAACAGTGCAGACAGGAGAGCAGAGATACACAGGCTTCATCACGTGTTTGTGTTTGTCACCCCCACCTCTAAAACCACTTGCACATGCCACCAAAAAATGATGTTTGCTACATCTCAGTCTGGGAAAGAAGATGTCACTTAGGTCTTTAGGTGTAAGATCTAAACCCTAGCAGGGGGTTCATACACATAATTCACTCATGGGACACCATTTAGGTTTTACTCCTGGGTAAGAGGAGCTCTTGCACAACCAAAAGAATTCTCTGGTTTGTTCCCAAATGCTGTAAAATGGAAGTAGTGACTAGAAGAAGAGTCTTTAAAAACCCAACATGAATACTGAGATACCCTAAAGGATTATTTTACACACCCCACCCCCAGTTATCTGAGTTCATTATTTTCTGTTATCTCCTTTTCACCTCCCTGGTAACAATGCTCCTTTTTGCAGTGAGCACAGTGGTGTCTTTCCATAGAAATCTTCATGTCCAGAATCATCAACTTGCCATCTTACACTGTTTTCCTGTGAAAGGGCTTCTGCAATTTGTACCTGTATTTCATGGGTAAGGATATAAAATAAGATCCAGCCTTTTCTTGTCCTGTGGACACATTTGCCTCCTAATTCTTAAGGTGACAGTGTTTAGATATGTGCACGCAACTAACTTCAAAGATTTTTGTTTTCTTTTACAAAAAATGAAGAAAAGGGGCAGAATTCCCTCATCTTACTGATACTTCCTTACATTTGTTCTCTGTTCCTTTAGGAGGGTAAGGGTACCGACTGCATTAATCTTTTTAGATACTAGAGGGAGCTCATGGCTTGAGCACGCAGGGTGAAACACGGTACCTTGGGCAATACTTGACGAAGCACAGATGGGAAGTAAAGTGGCATTGATGACTGTAATGCACCTTTTTCCATCACTGGCAAAACTGGAAGGGCTGAATTTGTCCACTTTAGGAAATTACACATGGCTTTCAGAGACACTCAGATAATTAAATGCTATAGTTGCAATTTCTTCTGTATACGAGCACCTCTCTGTCATGGCTGGATTTATCTTCACAACCTCCTTAAAGGAAATAAGCCCTCTCATATCCCTATTATTACATGCAGGACTGTAACACTGGAAGCGCTCATGAGAGCGCAGCTTTCAGACTATACCTGCCATAATGAATTCAGTTGTGCATCAGTCTTGCATGTAGGCACGAAAGCACCACAGAGTGTTCTTGAGAAGTCCTGATGTGCTGCGTTTCTGTGCTCAGCCAGCTCCTTGAGGCACAAAGGCAGACCTGTCGCAGTACCTTCTTGCCCAATCTAGTAATACTTCAGCTGGGAGAGGCTACTGGATAGACACAGCTAAAGGACATGCTTCCTAAGCTCTTCTCTGTGTTGTGCCCTCTCCCCAGTCATAAGAGCTGGATGGAGGCCATGGGGCTGAGCTGTGAGTGACCACTGTCTCAGGGTATGGAGGACCTGACAGCAGATGTCTCGTATGCATTCTCACGAGGAATCGTTCAGTCAGTGACTGCTCAGTGGGTTCGAGACTGTGAAAGGCAAATGCATCTTGAACTTAAGGTCTTCTCTGAGACAATGAAGGCTGTGCCAGCCTGGTGAACCTAAAGCACCCCAGAAGCACCTCAACAAGATGAACAGCCAGCAGCTGGCTGTAAAGAAGGCTGTTTCTCACTTGGCTGGAGCTGAGGAACACCTCACCAACTTTCCACAGAAAGCATTAGCCAGAACGGAAGATTGGGAGAGGAAGCTGGCAGGATTTGTCCCTAGAAGGGCCCTAATATGGGAAGGAAGTGTAGAAAGAGCATAAGTACAGTATTGCTGTGTGCAGGGGCTGGATGGTGAAAGAAGAGAGTGCATGCATGTGCAGGCAGATGCACACTGTGTGTGTGTATATGCACAAAGAAACAATCCAAAGGGAATTTTCCAAAGCACCCAGGTGGAGACTTGAAAGCACAAGGTAGCATCCCGAAACATGTTGGTTAACTCTTTTGCCACTTCCCTCACGGTGTTTTTTTGCACTAGGGATCTATTACTGTAATGGGACGGTTGAGAGCAGATAAGCCATCAAAAGGTCTTTGGAGGTTAAAGCACAGCCACACTTGAAATGGGCTAGCTTAAATATCTTAGTTAAGGTAACTTTGCATAGAACAGTGATGTAGTTCTAGACGTGTGAACTTTAATCCTAGTGAGCACTATCTGTGTCCTGTTTAATTGTATCTTAACAAATCCTTATTCCTTTAGAAGTATCTCAGCTGTGGCTGTGATGCTCAGTGACGTTACTGAAAGTGTCAGCGCGATGTTGGTAAGTGGGCAATCATATTCCTCCAGAACCTGAAGCAAAGCAAAATCAAGTGCTCTGCTAAGGTTTGGGAACCAGGGCTCTGTGTTTGTGCAAGAGCAGATCTGCCCAAGAGAGGGCAGCGATGCATAGGTGTGCACTCCGGCAAGGGTTCTGGTGGCTTGCATAAACACAGCCTAGTAGCCATCTCCTGCACATGCAGCTGAACTGTTCTTCTTCTAACTTAGTTTATTCTAAACGTGAAGTGTTTAATGCAAGATAAACAAGTGCCATACCACTGGATGGAAGTGTGAGGCTGCTTTGACCCTTTCCAGTTCAGAGGTGAGAAGTGTTCAGTGTCATTTTTCTCCCTTTTTCCACATCAGGAATGAGGGAACTGTGTCCTTCTGAGGGGCTTTGGGGTGCTGTCAGGCCAGCATCAATGTAACTGAGAGCCTCTAGTCTGCTCTTCACTGTAACAGCCATGGTGGTGAAAGTGCAATGTATCAGATAGGGAAGGCATCACAGCATGTTGACTTCACAGATACCTGGGCTTAAGTACTACAGTTCCCCTGACATTAAGTGCTGACCATTATTATGGTTAAGAGCTCAGTCTAGCTTGTGGAATAAAAGAGAGTAGGGCACACCTGGATGCAGAGGGCTGAAGTTTTTCTTCTCGGTATCTTGTAATACAGTTGCATAAAGCTAGATTGCTTGGGGTTTACTCTTAAAGGATGCAGTAAGTACCAAATGATGCTATTACCTGCTTTATTGTAGGTGACACTGTAAAGAATCCTCAGGCTAAGGTGGTCATGTTCCTTTATCACGTAAGCAGTTTATCTCCATGAACGCCAATAGCATCGCTTTTATTCAGCTGGATTTCCTGTAAATGCTGTCAGCCTTTTTTTTATCCTCTTCTTTTTATGTGTACTCTAACAACAGAAGTCAAAATTGAAAAGACGGAGACTGTTATAGTTCACTGAGTTTTCCTTCATACGAGATTTACAAAATGGTTGATCTTGTATGAATTCTGAACATGAGTACAATGGTGGGTACTTGGAGTAAAGAGGATTTTAGCTCTCAGGACAGTATTTGTATAGGAGTTTCAGGCTATGGAGAAAGTATACCTGTGGGTCACATTTATGCCTTGCCTTCTCATACCTTAGAGAAAAAGAGCCTTGGGGCTGCTCTAACTCTTATCTAACTACTGCTGTACCTGAATAGCTACAGCATCAGCCAGAGCTCTCAGGAATGCAGCAGCAATGACATCTTGCTTCTTTTCTTCCTCTGCTACTAGCTTTAAGATGAAGAGTCACTCACTGTAGAAGGGTGCCGAGGCGGACACTGAAGGTCTGGATGTAATTTCTGAGGGTAAAACAAGAGCAAATTTCTAGCATTAACAACTAGCAACAGCCAGTTGTCAGAGGCATTTTTTGAAGTAGAACCAGCAGATTACATTTGTGAAAGCTCTGGCACCTTTGACGACTTCTAGATAGGATCAGTTTTATGTCTCTCTATGCAACCCTTTCCAGGGGTGCTGGGACTGGAAGTCATTGTTGTATAACATCTGTTCACTGATCTCACTCCAGCTTCAGTATTTTCTTCCTACAGTATTGGTTGGCCAGCAAGGAGCTCACGTAGGCTGCATCTGTATTGCATGGAAGCAGTGCCTTTGAGAGATCCCTGAGTTGGCTGGAGGCTGCACAAAATTGTGCTGCAGTGTTGAGGGACTGGCCTAGGCTGTGGGTGCAGGATGGCTGCATGGACAGGCAACACATGTCACACAATTGCTGCTGTCTCCCCTGGTTTTGTGGGGCCTTGGTTTACCTGGCTGCTAAGTGGGTGAGTACTTCTCTCCTGTCCCACTTCTGTTGGCCAGCAGAATAGCCAGCAGGAATAAAAAGGAGAGGGAACACACAGCAAGTGCCAGTCAAGGGCATTAGAGAGAAAGGTTTTGCTAAGCTGGCAAAGCAAGACTTATTTCACAGAGAAAGAAGAGCTGAAAGGATGCGAAGACAAAACAGGGAAGTTACATTAAACTAAACCAGGATATGCTTGCAGATTGAAAGTTGCTTCCTGTTCTATATTTTAATACACCTATTGCTTGCAGTAGATTGCAAACATACACAAATTGTTTTCTGGAAAGGAATCTTTTACTGCTCTTTACTCCTGTTAGTTTTCCTCTTGGTTTCATGGCACATGCAATTGAAAAAATTGCTCAAATCTACATTAATGAGTTCAAAAACAATTCAGGGCATGATCCAAAACTGCAAAGCGAGTGCAAATCTGCTGATTGTTTTAGTGGGCTTCAGATGGGATCTCAGTTAGACTGTTTAATTAAAGTGTGACAGGATAACAGCAGTAGAGTGAAGCAGAACAACCTAGAAGTAATCCACTTGCATTCATTGTCTGTTAGCCTGAAATGGTAGCAGAATTGATACCAAAAATAAGGGGAAACTTGGGGGAGAAATATTTCTGTACTGATGTATACACTTTAAAGAGCAAATCTAAATAGAACTGACTTGATGAGCTCCAAGTAGTGACCCCCTGTTCCTTGCAGGAACTGTACCTGAGGGAGAATAAACTGGACAAAGAGTTGCCAACAAAGTGATGGTTCTCAGGCTGAAACCTTAATTCCAAGACTTTACTTGCTGTGTTCCTATCTCTTTCACACTAAATGTCCTACCTTCAAGTGTAATATTCTGGCCGAAGTTTAAAGAAACAGTCCAACCAGCCTCTCATCGCCCATTCTACCTCTGTCACTGCTGCAGGCTCTCCTCCCTTCTATCACAGGACCATTTGGCTGCCATGCACAAGCTGCTCATGAAGTTTTCCTTCATGTGGGGTCTCAAAACTCCCCAAATCTGTCTGCCTTTCCCACGCTGCAATTGCTTTTGTCTTTTTCTGTTGTACCCATATCTTCTAAGCTATGAATTAACTTCCTTTTTTCCTTTTTATTGATGACTCCATTTGTTTCCCCTCACTTTGGATGATAACAAGATCTCAATTCTCTCTTCTGAGTCACTCCTTTGATTTTGTTCAAATATTGTCTTCATTTGCAACAAATCTGACTGTATTATCTGCTAGTGGCAAAGAAAGATGACATTTAAAAACACTTATAAAGCACAGCCTGCATCAGTCAGATGCCAGATCATGTGGGCCTAGTAGCCCATTGCTTTATGCATCGGTGTATTAACTTCCTTGCTTAGACTGTAAAATCAGTAGGCAAAGGCAGTTCCTCTGTATGTGTTTAATGCTTATTATTCTAAAAAGAAAAAGAGAATATGAACAGAAACTGTGGTTAACATGAAGAATTAAATGCTGAAAACAGGACTGATTTTCTGTTTCAGGAGTGTGATCCACCAGACATTTCAAAAGAGGAAGAAGAAATACCACTAATCTTGGAAGACTGCTGTAAGGCTCTGGAGCAAGAACAGTATCCACTTCCTAGCTTTGCCATGGCAAGAATGACCTCAGGTATTGTTATTTAATTTCCCTATGACTTAGCTCTCTATCTATAGAGGGTGATTGCTCTCTCTGTGACTTGCAAGATTGTTCTGAGATGTTTTGATCCTATAGAGATGAGTCAGAGAAGCATCTATGAAAAGTTTCTTTTGTTGCAAAAGATGCAGTTACTGGTGAAATGTTGAAAGGATAAGGCCAAAATCATGAAAACTTCAAAACTAGCAAGCCCTCAGGAAACAAGGGTGAAATCTTATGGAGTCTGTGTCTTCAAACCAGAGCCTTGTGGCTTAAACAGTGGGGAGTTTCCACATATCTTTCTTTTTCTTCTTGTGATAAACCTTTAGCACAAGGACATTTGCCTGAATGGAGAGGGTTGGGTGAGTTCCTGTACAAGGAAGTTTGTCATTCCATGCTGCAGCTGAATAAAACCATTACTTGCAACAAAAGATGCAGCACAGACATTGGGTGGCTCCCCAGTTCTGGAGACCACTGTCGTGGAGGTACACATGCACTGCTTTGTCTCTGTTGCCTGTGGTCTCATTGTACAGTACAACCCTCTGTGAGGGGTGTACCATTTGAAAGTGAGGTAGAACAGCACAATGTCCAGGGCTTGGCTCCAGTGAAAGACCTGCACAAGCTCAGGGGAATAATTTCCTTTTACTGCTCTTTAGTTTTCTCATTGGCTAAAAATGAATCTAGCAATTCTCAACCTTGTATCCACAACACCTTCAATACTGTAGCTATATCATTCATTATTCACATGTGCGTGTATCATTACAGTTCATTGTTTGAATGCTGTCTTTTGCAGAGACCTCCCGAGACCTCTTGTCCGCATTTCACTGTTTACGGGACCAATGTGCATGTGACCCTGTAACATTGCAAATTGCCTCTGAAGTTTGTCCCTTACAACTGGTGTTTGAAGATGGGAACAGTCTAAGAGCCCTCAGAAGAATTTTAGCTCCATCTTCCTGAAAGTGGCTCTGAAGGATCTCAGAAAAGTGACCACTGCCAGAAGGCAGGAGACATTGGCCTGTGCTAGATCCCTGCCTACCTTCTCCAGTGCCATGAGGAGCAGAGGCTGCTCTGGTTCTGCATTCCCTGCAGCATCTCCCAGTCACAGCTGCTGGATAAAGGACAGCAGCCCCAGGTTTTGCTTCGAGAACTTAATCTGCACTGTCGTCCTCATTACTGCCACTCAGCGCCGTTGTGTCCAGCCATGAAGGGTCACAAGATGACATGAGAGAGGTCAGGTGGGGGGAGAGCATAAAAGGGCCTAGCAAGCACCGGGAAATATGGGAAGGCTAAAAAGAGAACAGCTACCCAAGCGATGCTCCCGGCGGCTCGCTGGGGATGGGGCTGAAAGCGACTGGGTTCACACTAAGTTTTCCCTGAGGTCAATCTGCAATATGGAAACTCCCAGCTCTGCTGTCAGTGCCCATAAAGGCAGCTCTCCTCACAGGGAGTGGGGGGGGGAAGGGAAGGAGGTTTGTTTAGAAGCATTAGTGTGCCCCTCCCCCGGCCCCATTAGCGGCCCTTATTAAACCAACACAGACAAAGAGCAAAGATGCCCTCGTTAATGGAGAGTCTGCGATAATTACTCTGCTCTGCCGCTTCTTTTGGGGCCTGAATGGCCTTTGAATAATGTTTCTCTTGCTGTGGTTGCAGACAATACCCTCGCAGACCGCTTTAAGCGGTGCCAATCCCATTAGCAGAAGAATAGCAGAGCTTTCTGGTTGCGCGGGTGTGTGCGCTCTAGGAGAGGACGACGGGCTCGTAGTGGGAACGGGGCTACGCTGCTCACCGCTTCCCTCGCCTCTCTTGCCCTCCACGGCCCGAGAAAGCAAAGCAGGGAAATGCTGGGCGAAACTCCATCTCTGCAACAATCTCCCTATTTAAGCAGGGCCCGAGCCTGGGGTTTTGAGAGAGCCGCTGTGCCCCTCGCTGCAGGAGCGCAGAAGCGGGCTCGTCTGCTCGCCAAGGGGAAGGATGGGAAGAGTGGGGAGGTAGGAGCCTCGCAGAACTGAAGGAGTGCCTTCAGCCTTTCCTGGGGTTCCCCAGGCACAGCTCTCCTCCTGCACCCACACAAGACACCAAAGGGGACAGAGGCCTAAGAGTCTCCAAAATCAGACTCAGGCTGTGCTGCTGCTTTACAATACAGAGATTAGGTGATGGTCATCCCTCTGCATCCAGTTGATTACAGAGCAAGGAAACGGCTATACTGGCCAATTTTGGGAGGGTTAATTTTGTGCTGCACACCCCAAGCAGGAAGCTAATTAGTGTGTTCAATAGGTAGCTATCAACCAAACTTGGAGAAGTTGGAATAACTCTACCTGAGCCTTTCTCTTTGATCTCCCCTTCTGCACGATAAGTGAAAATAGTGTATAGCTGGGCTGGCTGCGGTGTTTAATTTAATCATCTGATGATATTTATTTTCACAAACGTGAACTCAAGGAACAATTATCGGAAAAGCTTCATCTTGTGCTGAACGTGCCAGTTAACAGCCTTTCTGTGAGGTAATAGCTTCCATGTAGGGAGTCAGTAATTAAAACGTGTGAAAAAAGGCTCCTTCTTCAGAGGCAGTGGGGAAAGACAGCGGGTCTAACGCTCAGCTGGTGTGAACTGGCAAGCCTGTCAATGGCCACAATAAGTGGGCATTGCTCCTTCCACATTATGCCAGCATACAATGCGCCCAAAGCGTTCTTGAGATTTTTCCCGGTTTGAGCAAGGTATTTGGATTCTTATCACAGGAGCCAGACTTGGGAATGCACGGTACAATTGTCTGGTCTTTGGGAGGTGATTCTGCAGTACTCATGGGAGATGTTCAGATCTGAAGAACACTTGGTCCTGCAAGCTCTCCCACAAAGAAAGCAGCTAAGTTTCTAGTGTTAACAGATAGAGCCCTCTTTCTGTGTTAACTCTCTAAACTTGCCGATTCATAATCTAAAAGCCAAGGGAAAGCTAACATTTGAGACATTCCAAGTAGGAGGAAGATGACTTCCTTTATGTCTTCATCGTGTAGACGTACAGGGCACAATTTGTTTACTCGTCCACTTAACCACCAGATGGCTCTAAGCACTCTGCTCAGTTTGGGGCCACATGTTGATGGTCGATGAGCAAGGGGCACAAAGCTGGAAGTCAAGCTGTATGGAAGGTTCTGTTGGACAGCCACCACCGTGTCTCTAACCAGTATGTCTTTAACCAGTACATCATGAAACGGCTGATGATTTCATGTTGGAGGAAGGTGACATGTTTCGGTGATGAAACCTGCAAAATCTGGAGGTTGCATTTTTAAATATATTTGTACATATATATATATATATAGTAATAACAATTTTTTGTCCAAGGTTAATATCCCTTCAGAATTAGTGTGTTATCCTGCAGCTTTTAAGGATAATGTTGGTCATTTATGCTCTTCCACTGGCACACACAGTGCAGGAAGATAAATCATGACTAGAAGAAAATGTAGATACACCTGTTCTCTGATTCAGTTGGTTTAAGCCGTAGTAGAGGGACATGTGATGGATCAGAGATATGTGATTTAGGAAGAGGATGGCATCTTTTCCTCCTGTCAATAAAGGTGACAGTTGTTTAAAAAATGCTTCTCAGAATTCAAAACTTGAACCTAAACTGCTCCCTAGCAGCCAGTGTAAGAAAGGTGCATGTTAATTGCATTTTGCCTAGAAAATGGAAAGCATTGCCCCTCCCAGTACATTTACAAAGGGTTTCCAGCAGGTAAGAACAGAGTTAAGAATATGTAGAGCTGGGAAATATGCTCCTTAGGGAGCTGAGAAGGACAAAATATCAGACCACTGTCAGCCTCTTTATGTGTTCCTTCTCTTTCTTCGGGGAACAGTGTTTGCTAGACCCTCCAGTGCAGCAGGCAGTGCTGTAAGAATGGAGCAGGGGGAAGCTTGGTGCTAGTTGGCCCCAGGGAAGCACCTGGCAGGGCATGAAGCCCTGTCAGGAGGTGCCTTTCCCATCTCCTGCCCAGCAAAGTGCTGGGGACTGCACAACACAAACCATTGTAAATGCCTGCATGTGTTTGGCAAATGGGGTCCTGAGGAGCCCTGTGGGACATGTTTGGGCTGTAGGAAAGAAAGGGGGCAGAAATAATGCCTGGCTGCACTGAATGCCTGGGACTTGACTTGGCTGCTAAGACAACTGAGATTGTTTTGGGTTCATGGCATGTGGTTACTGTCCTGCTGGATTTAAGGCTGCCAAGTGTCTCTAGGAGTCTGGTTGTGAGTTGAGGCTTGATTGTTCTTGATCAAGGCCTCTCTGCTGTCCTCCCTTAAAAAGAAATGCCATCTATGTCCTCCTGCAGCCTGAAATCACTTTTCCTGCTACAGGTAGAAAATGATAGATGGGCCACTTCCCAGAAAATTATCTAAGTACAATGTAATGTTAAATACAGGCAATTTCTCTTCAACACAGCAGTGAGATCAGAGGGAAGCATGGATTTTACAATTCTCTTTGAGCTCAGCCCACACTGCCTACCTGCTCTGCTCCCCTGACATTCATGTCCCCACAGGTGATAGACCAGCGTGCCCTGTGCCTCCTGCATGAGTATGCTTGGCCTAGAAGGGGACTTGTACTTCATAGTTGGCAGAGAGGCAACATCCTGAAGCATTGTCAGACTCAGGGGACTTAGAGATCTTCTTTACTTCTGAGGAGCCCAAGAGATAAATGGCTCAGTACCGTTCGAGGAATGGCTGGATGGCAATAAATAACATGGCAACTGATGGTACTGCCTCATCCTTGAGGGCTCGCAGTGCAAACAGTTGAATTAGAATTTAAAGATCAATCTTTGACTGGTACCCAGTGAAGAAGCCATTCATCTTTAGGAGCAGGACTTGAGATGTATGGTGCTCAAGTAATACATTATTTGTAAAGGCCAAGATGACTTAGTTTTCAGTTGGATAACCAGGTATTTTCTTCTGCCAGCTGTAGGTTGTGAATCCTCTGTATGGACTCAGCTCAGCACCATGTTTTCATGCGGTTACATCTGAGCACTGCCTTTCCCTTTGCTGCTCAGCTCAGCGCAGTACCGCTGGCTGCCCTGGGCCACAGTGAAGCAGCACAGTGCCTGTGATTTTAGATGTGTACAGGCAAAACTCAGAACTAGTTTGAACATCCCAGATGTCAGGATTCAGGTACATCCCTAATGCAAAGGTGGGTATTTCTCCCAGTGCGGTTATTTTGGCGTTGCCAGGCGGGTGCCATGCCACACACCCCTGAAATCAGATATTTGTTACAGTTGTGTAACTTTTTCCTTTTCTTTGGGTAACAGGTCGTGCCTCAGCTCTTTTTGCTGCCCTGCGGCAATATGAATCCACACACCACGGTGCTGCTCCCTGCAGCCTTCACGCCTTGGTAAGTGTCCTTGTACTCGGGGTGGGTAAAAATCCGTTTAGGAGTTTGCGTTATCCATCCCTCCTGAAGTCACAATTAGCCCTCTACGGATCTCAGCTGCTTTAAACACGACAGGTGCAGAGTTACCCCTCCTGTTCATACCTGAAGGTGTTCCCATCGTTACTTTTAAGGGGAAGTAGGACCCGGTGCGCTCCTGCACCCTCTCTCAGTGCCGCCGAGCGGCTCTGCCTCCGCCACCCTCGCTGTCTCGGGGCCGCCAGGGACCAGTCTCCGCTGCGCAGCGCTGCCCGTGGTTCCCCGAGCGCGGAGGGCGGCGGCGGCGGCAGGAACCTTGGTTCCACGGAGCCGTTTCCCGCGGCGGC
>JBCJKH010053456.1:894-25944 GCA_039877255.1 Loriculus beryllinus
CTTAATTACCACCTTCTTGACAATATCCTTCTGAGATTTACACACACAAAGAGCACATTGTGAAAGCCAAGAGTTAATGATGACATCTTTGGTGAAATTACCTGGCTTCGGTGGTAATTTCCATTATGTCTCTACAGGTTGCTTAAAGTCTTTGATTCTGACCTTGGGGACACAGCTGGGATCTCACGAGTGTCTTCCACTGCTTCACACATTCACAGTCAGGATCTGCCCCATCAGCTCGGGGACATAAAGGAGACACAAGGGCAAAATGCTCAGTTCATGGGCTCAGACTAACTCTCCAAACACTGTGGGCAGATATAAGGGAAGGCAAGAGAAAGTGAAGCACAGCCCCTGTGCTAGCAGTAAATTGTTCATGTCAAAATCATGGGATCCAGCATGACTGCCCACAGGTAAAATGTCAGCTTTCAGGCAATGTTATTTTCAAGAATGAAAAGAACTGTGTGGATGGAAGGAGGGTGAGATTTCTGTTGCTGGGAATAAAAATGAGCCAATTAGTAAAATAACAGGCTGAAGAGGACAGACTCTTTCAAGAGGCACTCAGCACTGCCAGGGGCCGAAACCCAGCTCGGCAGAAGAGAGCAGGGCACAAATCCAGATGTTCATGTTGTCCCAAATCACACTCTCAGAGTACTCCTTGATATCCAGGCAGCCTGTCACTGAGTCTGCTGCTTACCTTTGGTACATGAGCTGTTAATTCACTGGCATGTTTGAAGCACCTGACAAAAACGTCTCTGATGAGCTCAATTTGGAAGCCCTTCTTCTACAAAATGCTTCAAAGGCAAGTTTCTTTTTAGTAGATGTACATACCCAAAAAGTGCTGAAGACTGTATTGTTCAAGACAAATGTATGAATTGCTGTCATCTAAAATAAGCAGCTAGTGCAGTTTGATGTACAGCAGAAACTTTCTGGATGTTACAAAAGTAGTCCTCTGTATTAATCTGACAGGTCTAGCCCCTACAAAAGTGTACAAAGAAACAAATTAAGCAAATACTTTCTATACTAAATATGCTTAACCTAAAGCTTTCTCCCTATTATTTCATAAATGCTTTGAGATTATAGAGGCTCAGCTAGTTTAGCAAAGATGAATTGCATGTGATTCAGGGAATACAACCATTGCATTAGTTATTCTTCCTTTCCATTACATTAGGCTTTTTGTAAATAGTTTGCATGTTTAGTCAATGGAGACTAACTGAGAAGACAGGGCATGCTTTACTGTTGTATTAAAATCTGTTCATTGCCATAAGCAAGAAGTCATCAATATTTCTAGATGAAAATTACTACTTGCGATACACATAATGGAGAATTTTACTGTAACCAATAAAAAAGCTAAAAGAATATTTTGTTACTAGGTACAAACAGCAATATGCAGATTTACAGCTGTGTAACCAAGTGCATAATTCACCCATGCATAAAATACTTTGGACAGAAGGGATTATAAGAAATCTGATTACTTTTTCCTAAGTCCTAAATTCAAGGATCCAAAAAGACAAGAATCTCTTTAAACTACCTCTACACATCTAAATAAAACCAGTCAAGTCCTCACATCAGTTATTCCACTGTAATTATGTACTTTCTTCATTGACTTTAATAGATTTTTCCTAAATTCACAGCAGTAACGAAACAGTTACCACTGCCCCAAAGAGCTGATTTATATGCCAAATAATATGGTGGAGTAAACGCCACTTATGACCAAATCTATCAACTTTGCTCATGCAGTCACATAGATTCAAACAGGATCAATCAAGGATCAAACAGGATCAATCAAGTCAGCAGCATTCTCTCAGGCAATGTCTACATTAGCAGCAGGAGCAGTGCTGCAGGGTGAAATACCTTGTCCTGGGGGCCTGATGTCTGTGCCAGCAGCGCGGTGGAGGGAGGAATTCCAATCAAGTTCCTGCTTGGCTTTACAGGTGTCCATTATTAGCTGGAACAAGCACAGTAAATGAGAAATTCACCTCAGAAATATTCTCCTGATCCCACTGAAACATGGATATAGGCACAGCCCCAGATGGTCCGAGGTCTGCCAACACCTCATGCACATTGTCACAGTCTACTGAAGAAAAGAGGCTGGGAATTGATCTTCCCAATTCACTACAAAGTGCTGTCATGCCCATGACAGATCTTGTTCAGAAGACAGCCACCAGCTATATACACTTAACCTGCTTAGAAGGTATATAGCAGGTTGTATATTTTGGGGTATCGACAGACGCAGAAAGGAAGGCTCAGTGAAAAGTACATACCTTGATGAAAGATACCAAGGAGGAACTCAAGGAAGGATGAGACTTTTACCTCTGACCAAACGAAAACATTGTTTATTGTCCAATTAAGGGCCAGAAGTTATTCCTACTATGGCTACATGATACTTACGTACATATGGAGGGGAAACAGTCCTTGACCTAAATAAAATGGTGGCAGAAAAGTCTCCTGTGGAGAAGAGATGTTGCCTGGGACAACCAGACTGTGCAGATTGGCCAGGAAACTTGAGCAGTGAGGTTGGCTCTACTTATGTATGTTTTACGTTAACTGGGTGATAACTAACCCTTCATCTCCATGGGGATGGTAACCCTAAACCAAGGCTGTTGGGACTGGCAATAAGTGCTCAAGCTCCCGTGGGTCTTCTCCACAGCATCACAGGGGTGGGACTGCACATTCCGTGTCCCTTGGTGGCTGCACAGCTGATGTGTCCCATGGGGCAGGATAGGCAGGGATATCCCCTGGTGATCCTGGGAAAAGCTCATGTGTCTGGGGAAAGGCAGATGGGGAGCATAGGAGCCTTAATAGTGCTTGAATAGGGTCTGGGTTTTCCTTGGATATTTCCCAAGTATATCCAATTGGTGTAATGCTGCTGAATTGTAATGGCTGTTGCCTAATCTGCATGAAACAGCATCAGTTCCATTTGACCAGGATATGCAGGCAGGAGGCAGAGAGGCAAGCACGATTACATTGCTACAAGTTCTGATTTCTCTTACAATGCAGAAGGATCAAAATAAAACAGGAGAAAAGTTAAATAATGTCAAAATCATTAGTTTAATAAGCTATTTTACCTCATTTTTTCCAGCATTATAAATGGGACAGCTACTCAACCAATGTGCATATCCCTCAGCACCTCTGCCTGTTCCATGATTCATTGCTGAAATAATGGTAGAAGGAAAGCTAATGGAGGCATTGAAGTACCAGCACACAGTCACAACTTCCAAGAAAGACAGAAATCCAGCAAATTAATTAAACATACATATGTGTATTTACACACAGACATATGGAGACTTTTCCTTTCTTACTGCCTACTGTGAATCTTTACAAAAGTTAATATATTGATCATTTTCACCAAGGACGTGCCAATCATATAATCAGTGCATTTAGATACTTCCAGCTACTGTGTCTGCTGTATTTTACCATTCATCTGAATTAGACCCAGCTAGAAAATGCACCTCTGGTGTTATTATGGCTATTTGTGATTTTTATGTCAAATCTACTTTAAAGTTCTTCATTTTTTTTCAAAACATGTTTCAAGCAGTAGTGGAACCATTGGGCTATGTTCTTAGTTAAGAAATGATTCCTTTAAGATAGTGTCTTAAATGCTATCTATTTTGGCATCTCCTTTGAGGCTCCTTTCGAACAGCAGAAGTTTAGGCCTATTGATTACTCTGCCACTGCCTCAGGAAAGACTCTTGTTTCTTCCATGCTTGTTATAGATTTTTAGCTGTTCAGTAGTATAATATGAAAATGTGCAAGTACACATCTTTTCTTGATATAAATCCTTCACTTATAGGTGACTTTTAATATCTGTCCTGATCAGACACAAAGGGTTTATACGCTTACGCAAAGTACAGAGAATTCACAATCCTTTCAGATCCAAAGTATCTCTAGGTTCCCTTGGGCCTTCTCAGGGCACCATGGGCACAAGATCTCACTGGAGCAGGCTTCTGTGGGTGCATAATTAAAAGTACAATGCATGGCTGCCTGCAGGATCTAAGCCATTAGGAGAGTTTGTGCATATAAGGATGGTACCTGTAATTTCAGAAGTATAATCAAAAGTGATGAGCAATCAATCAAGATGATCAACAAGGTTTAGATGTATTATTTTTTATTACTGTAATTTCTCATCTAGAAGACTTCTGTAGATTTGTGCATACTTAATAACTGATGCATCTTTATATTTAACCTAATTTATTGTTCTGATTTCTAGTTGGTTGCTTTTTAATTTTCCGTCTTTATTCCAATATTTTGGAAGTAGCCGGATTAACACAGCGTTTAAATTTGCCCACTGATCAGAAGTTGTTACTGGGAGTTTTGATTCTGTCATCACAGGAAAAAAATGCAGTAAGACACAAAAATTCTTTGCTTTTTTATTTGTTTGTTTATGTTCTGTCACCATTTATCCTATGTTAATCCTAGTTTTTTCACCTGCCTCCTTAGTAACCCATTGAATCAGCCACCTGGCTTTCAGAAAGTTCCCTGTCTAGATAAGCTAAGACAGAAGCCTGAACCATTCACACTCTCCACAGTACAGCCAGTAATGAGATTGTTTACAGATTATACTACAATGTGCAAGATCTCATTTGATTATACTTTAACTATTCTGTTTTTCCCTCCCTACCTCACAGATGATGGAAATGCTTAAAACAAGTTAAGGTAGTATGACACAGACTAATGTAAGTGTGAGCATGGCATCCAGGGGACAAGCTGTGAAATGTTTGCGCGCTTCTGCCAAAACACGTTGTTGCATGGCTTTCTGCTGTTGTCTCGTGTTTCTGATGTTAGGCAGCATGTCCAGCAACATGTAAGCATCTTGTCTGATATTTATATTCCCAGCTTTGGTTTTGTATAGTCTTAATAATGTGCCTTCTTCAGTACCTTGTGGCAGCTGCTAGTGGCAAATCTGCAAGCTGTGTGTGTTATTCCTAAGTAATGTTCAGAAGTACCTACAAGGATCAGGGCCCCCTTGGCTGTGACTGTTTAGAAATCCACTGTAGAAACGTTGAAGTGTGCAGTTCAAATGGGTCAGAAACATCACTGACACTCCTGTGCTTGCAAGTGGACAGCAGCAGCTTCCAGTTTGCTTTTTCTAGAAGCCAAGCCTAGTACTCGTGCAGCTGGCTGCTGCACACAGCTCTGCTACCCACATCTGCTTTTGTAATGTGAATGCTTCATGGCGTCTCTGTTGTCAAACTCTTAATTCATGTGACAGATGACACAGTGGAATTAAGAATGTTATGGTTTCACAGTACTCTGCTAAAAAAATACTACTGTGGGTAAAACCAGTGTTCTCCTGTGTTTATACGCTCATTCAGTCTTAATGTATGTGATACTTATGAAGGTGAGACCAGCCACAGCATCGTGAAGCACACTTGCCAACATAAGTCTTCTGGTGCTGCCTGTTATTGAGAGGCATAACTTAGTTATTCCCTGCCTGGGTTTTGGTTCACCATATGCCACTCATGTTGAAAGCGCACTGTAGTTTTTTGTCATGAGGATGGTCAAACATTGACGAGGTTGCCCAGTAATGTAGTGTCATCTACATCCTTGGAGATACTTAGAACTTGACTGGACATGACCCTGAGCAACCTGCTCTGGTTGGACCTTCTTTGAGCAGGGAATTGGAATACATGACCTTCAGAAATCTCTTCCTACTTACAGCTGTCAATGATTCTACAATTTCATGACTGTATGGGTGGGGAGTAGAAAGAAGCCACCAGAATAACTTTCCCTATGCTGTAAACTATCATTCAGTGGTGATTAGTGTTCTGGTCACTGCTTCACTTTTATGAATAATAAAATAGAGATTACCAAATGCTGGTTACTACTCTCAGTAAACCCAGTTCAACCACATGCAACTGAGCTGCAAAAATAGGTATTTGTTGTAAATTCTTACCGTGCAGTAAAAATATCCCTTCACTCCATTATACCCACTATGTGTTGTGTGAAAACAGGATGACTTCTGAAACATATCTACTTCTGAATTACTGGAGCTATGCCAGCTGACACTGACAGCTGTCTATGTGATGTTTTTATAGCTCTTCTCAAGTTTCCCATGTAAGATCCCTGCTTCTGTTCCAAAGACATTAATGATTAGACTGTCAAAGCTGAGAAAATCCACCTGGGGAGCAAGGTCACCTTCACTATTCACAGTTACAAAGGAAAACACCAGGCTACGGAGGATGTGGAAGTCCTAATTAACGTCTATGGCAAACTCAAAGCAAAGGAAAAGTAGAGCTGGGAAAATAAGTGTCTACAGAAGTGAGATGGGTTTTTGAAGCCATTGCAGAAGAAGCATGGATGCTGTATTTTCAAACATGGTTAGTGCTGGGGATGGGTTGCAGAAAAGAAAGCAAGTTAGTAACAGGATTATAATTTCCCTGCCTCCTTCTCCTTGGCGAGTTCCTGCCAGCAGCCAGAGCCTCTAGCACTTCACTGAGGACCCAAGGCAGGAGCGCTGTAGATGTCTGTTCCCACCATGCTCCTTCTTGAGCTCAACCCCTTCGCTCCTGAAGAAATGTGCTTCCTTGGGAAGCTGGAGCCATGACACACACACAGAGCCCTACAACCTCCCACCTCCTCCCCTTGCTGAGGGGACACGCACCTTCCTCCATCCTGTGCTGCCAAACAAAATGACAGCAACATCTACCCGCAGTTGTGTGTGGTACATGGATGTCTCACACCATTCTTATAGGACCCAACTCAAGGATCTGAGAGCACCACTTGAAGCTCCTTAATTTGCTTTTGAGTCTGGCTGCCCTGTGCCACTGTGACAAGAAGTCACTGTTGTCCATCCTCCCAAAGCAACCAATTAAGCACTTTTGCTCTCATTCTCTTCCCCTGTATTGCTAATAATCCAGAGTTCAGATTCCCTGAATGTGAGTAATTCCCCTCGTTGCCACCTCCCTCCTCTCAATTCTTTACCCCCTCTAGAGCATGCCTGCAACCAGCCATCTCCCAGACACCCATATCTGGCAGAGAGCTGCTGAGCGATGCAAAGTTTCAGCCTATTCAGTTGTATAATCTGAGTGTTTCACACTGATCTCCTCCATCGGGTTTCTGTGGGTTCTGTGTCAGCCCAGTGCCACTGGAAGAAACCCGGTTTCCCTACTGATTTCCCTTGCATGGCAGGGATGTCTCCAACTCAGTTCTCTTAAAGTGTGAGGGAGCAGTCCATAAATGATAGTGAGTATTTTGGGGTTTCAGTGCCCACATGTGGCTAGTAGCACCTGCAACCATGTTTTAAATTCTAGGAAGAAATATGCAACCCAGATGTGATGAACAAAAATCCCACAGCCTTTCCAGCAGTGGCAAAAGTGAAGCCTAAGGGCATCATGAGCTTCCAGTGTTGGAGAGCCTTAGGGACAAATTACTTAAACGCATCAGAAGTGGTACCGGTGCAATTAGCCTACCTTAGGACAAGGAGTGGCCTGCATGGCCTCCTGACGTTCTCTCCTGCTGTGGTTTTGTGTGATTCTATTACTCTAAATGATGCTAACAGCCTCAGCCACAAAATTTAATCGGTGTTCTAAATTACATACATATACAAACATCTGTGACCAGGACACAAATTCTCTGGTAAGAGAGGACCAGAACTGAACACTGTTGAATGTCACATTCTTGCACACATATACCCAAGAGTGTAACTCCACTGTACACTGCTTGTGCCTGTGAGGTTATTACACACTCAGGCAACTCCAGCAGTGTCCACAGAGCCATCATGGCCCACTGGATCGTGCTCTCATGTGTTCCTCTGCAAACTCTGTTGTCTTGGCTGCCTTCTTTCTTTGAGTCTCAGCACATCCTGCATCACTAGATCCTGTACCACAGTTGCCTTCTCCAGTTACATTCTGAGCTAATTACAGGAATAGTTTTTCTCCTGATTTATGGCACAGTTTTATCTTCCATATGAGGGTCAAATCCTCAGAAAATTATCCACAGATTGCTATCATTGATCAACATGGTGGCCTACAATTTCATTCAACCCTCAGCCACACACATCTCTCACCAGTGATCACTGTGCAGCTCTCTTGCCTGCTATTCAGTTTCCTCTGTTCCTGTGTTTAGATACTCCCTGCACCACAGAGTTAGGCATGCCCTCATCTCAACATCCAGTGTTTCATGCCCTAATCCCTGGCAGTCCTTTGCTGCTAGATAGTTACGCTGGTCTCTGTCATCTCCACAAGATCTTCTATCCCAGTATTTCCATTTGTTGTGCTCACTCAAGCTGCTGTTGCAATGCCACCTTTGGGGCTCTAGGATCCATCCACAGCAAAAAAGGTAACACACCATGTCTTCCTCTGCTTCCATCTGCTGTTGTCAGCTATGTGCTGATCCTCTCCAGCATTTCGAGCTCAAAGTCTTATTATTCAAGGAGTAAACAAGAGTACATGTATTATCACTGGAACAGTGCTTAGGCACAGCTCTCCTCTTGCTGATGCTCATATTCTCACAACGCAGAAGAACAGTGCTTTTTACCTTTAAGCAAAAGCATACTCTACTCATTTGTTTCCAGAACTGTGGTTATGACTCAAATGGTGCAGTCCCAGGCGGTGTCCATAACCCATCCAGCATATTAATATGGCTTCAAGGGATGTGAAAGAGCTTTACACAAGTGGGGACATGAGAGAGATGCTGGACCCAGCCCAGCAATGCACATTGTTTCCTGGAAGTGCAGATGAAGCCCTAACAAATTCAGCAGGATGATCCATGGACTAGGAGGTTGTGCAGCCATCTAAGTGCTTTGCTGGCTGAGGGCCCCAGTCTAACTTGCTCCTGAAAGCCTACGGGACAGCTGGGAAAGCAAAGTCTGCCCATTGGAATACCAATGTCTCCCTCACCCAAAGACTACCTGACTTCCCAGTGTGTGAAAATTGTAGGCTCTTTATGAAAGGCATTGAAAAGCCCAGCTGACCTCCAGCTTTTCTTCCTTCACAGTTATAATCCTTCATTAGGGCTGGCCAAATTCCTGCTTTGTGAGTCCCCAGAATGCCAACCTTTTCCTATGGCAGACAGCCACCAGGCAGACCATGATGATCTGAAGCAGGACAAAGATCTTGGGGTTGATCATAGACAGAGCCTGGTCACTCTCCCAAGCTTACCATGGAAGACAGCGTGGATGGGCTGGCGTCTGAACCATAAAGCTTGCCTTACCACAGGAACATGTGTCAGGTGGATGTTGTCAGTCCCATGGGAACCACAGTGCTTGGGAATCAGGGCTGAACCACTCATCAAACATAGCCAAAGGATCAGAAGTTATCTGTGCTCTTAAGGGTTGAATTTGCTGCATATCTTTGTCTTCCTTTATAGAGGCAGCAAGTGATAGCCCTTCTCTGCATTCAGACTACCCAAAGAATTAACAGGCAGAAACCTAAACAGATCAGTAGCATTTTACAACCTGGTAATGTATTAATCTGGCAAGTGATTATACAGGAGTTGAGCTGTTGCTCAACTGATGCAACAGGCTGATGCTGTTGCACCCACTGCTTAACCTGTCTTCCTGATGAATGGCTATTGTGGACTTTTTCAGTTGTTCAACATCTCACCTTTAAGAGTATTTTCTTATTTCTTAAGGTATATATTGCTTTTATAGCCCTGTTGACAATCATGCTAACACCGTGAGACCTCAAGTGCTCATCTTCTTAACAGCAGAAAATGATCCTCAGACATACTAGAGACAAAAAAGTACTCTATACTGGTGCCCCTGGAACCAGCTCTTTTCCTGTTCCACATTTCTGTTCAGTATCAAAATGCATGCTGGAAACCATACCTCCTGCTGTACAGAACCACCTTCAGCAGACTTGGAGTGGTGTAAAGGGTAATCCATGGGTTATTCCCACCACTAAACTCTGTGATGCTATTATAAAAATTGCAAAATGCTGGAATCTTTCCCTGCTGACAGTGAGATCTGTTGTTAATTTTGGTCCTCACTTGGGAGGGAAGGGAGGTTAACGGCAAGGAGAGGATGTACCTCTGTAGCTCCTTTTGTCAACCAGAAAGAAAGGGCAGCAGGGTTTTTTCACTTTCGTATCAGCTCGGGACAGTCGGAGCACCACCATTTGGATGCCAAGAAAGTGCAGGGAAAAAGCAATTTCAGTGAAATGAAGACATACAGTTATCTTCAGCCTGTTATACATTAAGAGGAAGGCAGTCATTCTCCAGAATGCCTGAAGGCAGAGCTCATATATTCTCAGAGGTGCTTGAGCTCAGACCAGCTTTGAGGGGGAGAAAATACTGCTTCCATCCAGTTCATGCCAGAGGAGATCTCATGAAGTAAAGCAAAGGACACTAGGGACAAATCTTTGATAAAAGCATATCAAAACTTTGTTTAATTTGTTTGCACGGCTGTTGTAAAGCAGACTCACCAGAGACAGCATGATCTACAGATGGAATATGTTACTAAATCAGGACACAGCTTACTGGAAGGATAAGTAATGATTTCATCTAAGTCATTACATCTCCGTATCAATAGCATATCTCCGCAGAGAGCATGCTCTCCTCTGGCTGAATATCATATAGTCCTTGTAGGACAGACTTTAGATGCCTGATTAAAGGACATGACAAACCCAGCCACCCAAAAATCACTGGGTCAGGTGGTACATACATATGTACAGTCAATGGTACATGCAATATTCAGCACATAATCCCTCTGGTGTGTAAAATTTGCTTCTGCTTAGATATGTGAGAAAGGAACACTTGTTAAGACAGCAGAGAAGGAGGGCGTTTCTCCTGGACACAGACATGTTCATGGGCCTTGTGACCTCCAAGTTTGGTACATACTTGTGGGATCAGTGTGCAATACAGATTGAACCAAATGAGCATGCATCGCAGTGTATGGACCTGCACATGTGCACCTCCAACCTGCTAAACTTTTGGGGCAAATATCCAAAATTTTCAAATGCTGCTCAGACAATGTATGTGAACGAAGCAAGAGTACATGGACATGGAGGGATGAGGGGGAGTTGCACAAGGTTAAAAATCAGGATGCTGGGTAGCTTTTCGGACAGCTTTTCCTTCTCCCTGCATCCCTCATTTCTGTCTTTCGTACTGTCAGAGGCTCTTTTGTTCTCTTCTTTCCATACTTGTTTCGATGCAACTGCTGTCCATGATCTTCCTAAATCCTCCTCCTTAGCAATGTTAGCTTCTGGAAACTTCCTTCATTCTCCCGCAGTCTCCATCTTTATCTGGTTTTTAGAATAACCTCCCTCCGTCTTCTGCAGGCAGGCCTCTGGTTCAGTAATGCCAGATGTTTCCATTTAACGACACAGCCATAGCTGAAACTAACCCCCTTATCTTACCTTATCACATGCCTACCTTGACTGTAGTTGGGAAACCTATTAGCTTCTGCATCCAGGCAGCGCACACCCTCAGTGCTATTTTCAACTTTATCATCATCTTCCCTCTTCTCCCCAGACTGATGCCATCATTTAATCCTGTTGACATTCCCTCAAGAGCATCCTACAGAAATATCTGTTATTATTTGTTCCCACAGTAAGGCCCTGATAGCTTCATCCTCAGTCTCTGTAACCTTCTCTGTTCTGGCCCTCTTGATGCTCGCCTTGTCTTCCCTCAAAATGTCACAGTTAAATTAATTCCTTGCTTCAGTTCCTTAGCAAACCACAGTAAGTCCTTTCACTGCTTCACCTTCATCATCTTTGTCAAGTTCATGGTCCAGCTTTTCAAAAGTTTCCCTAAAACTACTCCTAAGGCTTTTCCTCCTTTCCTCCAAACTGCCCATTTCACTTTCCTCTTCGTGGTCCCTCTTTCTCCCATCTCAACACAATGCAACAGAAAACCTCCCCCCATAGTGCCACCAAAGAGAATTTGAAACCTTACCAATCTTCAAGTTTTCCATAGGTTTGAGACATTTTCAGGAAATCAGGCTTCTCTGTGCTATTTTTCAGTCATCCTTTGGTCTCCCGTCTACCACTTCCTCTGTTTTTGAGGTATTGCCTTTGGTGAAACACATCCAGTAACTCTCTTACTCTGTAGTCCTTGGAGGAGGCAAAGTATGTGCAGGGCAGACAGAGGACAAATCAATACCATGCTCTTGCCCAAGTTGGCCTTGCTTGGATTTACCTCAAAGTAAACCAGAGTCAGTCTTCATTTGTTATTTTTTCTTGTAGTAGGGGACCTACAGCTCATCCTGAGTTGAAAGCATCCTTGGTTTTGTTGGGGAAAATCCCTGCTGCTGCAGGTTTCCTGCCTCCATTCTAAATTATTGGGAATGGAGAGTATTTAAATATCTGTAATAGACCTGGTATTACATTAAAATCACATTGAGGAAAAGATCCCTCTGGAAAGTGGAAAGGAATTTATGAACTAGGTTTGGAGGTGAAAATGCCTCAGGATATCTGTGTCCAGAATTAATTTTTTTGCCCATGGGTTAAAAAATAAAGTGGCAATGTGACCACGAGATGCTTTCTGATTAGACTCCTTCAGGCAGAGTTTAGCATATTAGCCACCATCCAAAGGACGTTCCTTCACCTCTAGCTTGTATGTGGTGCATGAGCTGGATGTGAGGCTTAAAAAATATTTACTGTAACCCACGCAGTTTCCCAGCAGCTTATTTCAGCTCTCTGATTTACAAAACATTATTTGCCTGACAGCAGATACCTCTGAAGTGCTGTGTAATTAATACATGCATTTTCTAATTCCTTAAAGACAATGTTCATAATAGATTAGAAAGATCAGAGATGCCACAAAGATTTCTAAATAACAAGTTATGATTAAATAGATTAGAGTGGCAAATAGACTTCTCAAACTGTGTATCAAAGCAAATAAAAAAGGAGTACAGCTATTTTATACTGATGATTTAAGAAAGCATGAACAAGAGTAATTCATTCAGCTTTGTGACCCAGAGTATTTGTAGGTAGCTGGTGATCTGGGGCACCCTGCACCAGATTTAGAGGGTTAAGTTTTTAGACCCTGAATATTCAGACTTCTTTTATAAACAATGAAGATGCTACCAAAAAAAAAATACATGCAAAATTAGGGGGTTTGAAAGGGCTGATTCCATTTTGCCAATGTTAGCCATGATGGACATTATAGCCTGCAGCAGAGATTGTCGAGTCATTTGTAATAGGTTTTCAATAATGTTGCAAAATACTTAACTGCATTGCTTGTATATTTTATGTCTAGTTAATTATAGCATATATAAAATATTATGATGCTCCATTCACATGCTTAGAATTTAATTAATTTGTAGTTTACATACTCCTAATAATGAATGTGTCTTCATGATCTTGGTCAGGAGACTTGCGAAAGGCACAGCTTTTTACCAGCTTTAAAGGCAACTCTGTCACTGACAGTGATAAAGTTTACTGAGTCCTACAAAAACTTGCTCCTTCACATAACTTTTGATGAGCATTTGCTCTGCAAAGGGCAACAGGCAATATTTATAGACTACCCACATGAACAAAAGCACAGCTTGTACTCAGACTCCCTTGAAAAGCCTATGAACCAGGTAGTAACTTACTGGTGCTGGCCTGAGGACTTATATTAATGCAGTAGATAGCCAGTGTCACTTCCCTGGTAGAAAACACAAAAAAAACACCCAAGTTGTCTGAATATGCTTCATCTTAGGGTATGACAGTCTCTTCTATCTGTTGGGATAGGAGCTGGGTTTCTAATTTGGAGCATCCTGAAGACATATTCCAGCCTCTTTTCAGGAACAGTAAATTCAGTCATTCAGGTATGTTTTTAAACATTATCGGATATAAACAAATTGGAAAACACATGAATATTTTGCTTAGAGGGATAAAAAAAAACAGGGAGCACATATACCTTTGGCAGGGCTTGCTAAACATTGTGCCATTATAGACTAACACAGCCATGTTTCTTGCTAAGGATAGCAGCTGTCTGTAAGAACCCAGTTAGGTAACTTGGCCATTTATCCAGTGCATCAGAAATCCCCATGTTCTTATTTTTCCTCACCATCAGTGATACCATGAGAAGGTGCAGTGAACTGTTTCCATGATCCGCAGAAGGTCTCCTCTCTGATTTAGCGTGGGGACACACGAGATCACTGTAAACCATATTGTTGGGATTGAGGAACCAGCCTTTTTCTCCTTTTAAATCAGAAGACACACACACAGCTTGAAAAATTAATGAGTAACTGGGTGAATGTTGTCTGCTGAGGAGTTTGGTCAATGCGCTGTGTCAGTTCTTTCTCATGCAATAGAGATCTCTGTTTTACTAACATGCACAGCACACATTTACTTGCCAGAGTTACAAAATGCATGAGCTAATAAACAACCAGTTTCTACCAAGGCTAAAAAAAAGAGTTGTACCTTTCTATGAGAGCCACAGCTCCATCGGGAAGCAGGAGGTTTCACACGAGGGAAGCACAACATGAAACCACTTAATAAAAACAACCCCAGCCCACCAGGGAACCAGCAGAATTTACAGGTGCTGTGCTGGGAATGGCAATCCGGCTCTTGAGGTCAGCACAGCACCGTTAGCAAACACACAGAGTAGTTAATATTTGGAGGTTGTTTTAGCTTTATTTGTGTACCTTGATAGGTGGCATTTCCAAGACAGTACAAGCCTCTGCTCAGTTGGACTGTTATTGATTGTGAACACACAGCTGAACTTTGAAAAATTCTTACATGACAGAGAAATAAAGAAGCAAAGTTCCCAGAGTCGTTGATGCAAGGAAGGTTATTCCATGAGGTTTTTTATCAGCCTTCCAGTCCAATTCCACATCTTGAATAGGGATTCCACATCTGGAATGGAGATTCCACATCTGGAGGCAAATGCCTTGTGCTATTACTAAAAGTGATCTGGAAACCATCCTCTGCCTTGGCCGGGGATGAGTTCTCTGCCTTTCGCCCAAGTCTATTTTCTTATTTGCTTCTAATGTGGGTGGGAGTTTTCTCCTGGGTGATGTTTCCAGCAGGTACAACCTGGTGTGGGGTTTTGTTTTTCAGTGGGTATCTGGCTCTCTGGCCCTCAGCCATAGGGATGCCCATATGGTCTCTTCTCTTGCAGCACTCCGGTGAGGAAAGCTAAACTCCTGCCAGGCAATAGGCACTGTCCCTGCTCCCAGGCACCCTGCAAATGGCTGTGGGTGAGATTCTAAGCAGAGTTAGGCCTGCAAAGGGATGAATTCAAACATTGATGTGACGTGGGAGTTGGACAACTGGTTTCATCCAGTTCACAGCTGGAACTACTGGTGACTCAGGTGGATGTGCCAACAGCAGCTGTAAGACCAACAGCAGTCTTGAATAATGTCTGTGAATAAGTGTCTGAGACTCCTGCAGACAGTTTACAGTATGGAACTTCCTGATGGCCACATATGGAAACAACCTGGGCAATTGGAGCCCTCCTGCTAAAGCTACCAAGAGCAAACTCTCCTCCCCAGCATCATGCTTGTCCAGCTCTTTACCATGAGGAGCACAGGGAAAGCCCTGAGAGGCTTAAAGCTGTTGTTACCCAGAATGAGACAAATGGAGGGAAAATATACTAAACAGTTGTTTCGCCAGCTGAGATGACTGTTTTGGTTTCTTAGCAACTGTGGGGAAAGAAGCTGCTTGAGATCTCAGCTGTCTGGTCAAATCCAGCAGCCATCCCTCCACCCTCCTCTCTGCTCATCAGCACAGGGAAACCATGCAGCTGGTGGGAAGCCTTCCCTGCACAAGGCAGGAGGGTAAACAAGCCCACTCCTCTCCACTGAGGGATGAGGGGATGAGCTGCCCATCAGAGTCTTCACATGTGGTTCCTCCAGATGTGGAAAGGTTGCTTAGGATTAGATTGCTTTTCATTTTCATGATCATGGAAAAGAGGAGGAAATCTTGCACTAAGAGCTGCAATCTGTGATGTTCTCAAGTTGAACCCAAATCAGGGACCGCAGCAGAGGAGAAGTTGGGCTGTGGCTTTTCTGAGCCTTGGTGGCAGGGCTGAGCTGGAGAGGAGCAAGACACTCCTGCAGCACTGGCTATCAACCACTCAAATGAGCCATGTTGGCTTGGTGCAGCCAGAGCCCTGCATTCTTCCATGCCAGGCACTCGCCTCCTCTCCTGGCAATGCAGGTGACTCAGCTACAGCATCTTTCAAAGGTTGCTGCTCTGTGATCACTGCTTTTGAGTGCATGAAAAGCTGTTTAGGGCTGTTTTCTTAGTGATCAGCAGTATCTCTCAAGTCCCTTGAGCAAATCCACAGAGAGAAAGGGCTGATTTTTCCCAAACAGTTTCAGATCTCAGTGGACGTCTGTGCTCAGGAGGTTTCAGCACTGGTGCAGTGTTTGTGCATGTCTCTGTACTGGAGCAGCCATTTCATTGTTTTGGTTTGTCAGGGACAGTGTTTAAATCGTTTAAATACATGTCTGACATGCTGGTTGTGCTCACTGCTAATAGCTTATTTCCATCCATATTAACTCTCTCTCATTCATTCAGATATAAGTACAAGGATGCTGACCTGTAGTTAATCCTACATATCCCTGACTTTTAATTTAATGACTATTAAATATTAATGGGAGCAGAGAGTGGAAGTCAGATCACCTTTTCAACAGCTTAGTACCCCTGTCACCAGGCTACAATGTCATCCTTGATCTTGCTTTTTTATTCCCTTTCTTCCAGTCTTGCTAACAGGACAAAGAAAGCTGCATTTTAGAGAAGACTTTGCAGTCAAGCAGCTACTGCAAGGATTACAGCTGAGCCAGGATCTCCCATCTGCTGGGCAGATGTTCAAAGCACCATGGTGTTGGATAAAAGGGGTTTATCTTCTGTCCAGATCCCAGGAGAGTGCCGTACACCCCAGACCAAAGGCTGCTGTAGAGAAGAGGGGGATGCATACAAACACAGGCACTCCTAAACACACCTCCCACTGATGTTGTGCAGAAAATAATCCACTATTCAAGGAGGGATGTGGAGGGTGTCTGATGGTTACAGCCCTCTCCACAGCATGGGAGTGCTGGTCATGGATCTACCAGGGTCTACTTGTGCAGAGTTCATTAAATACACCACAGTCTAGGGCAGAGCCCAGAGGCTGTGGTGCAAACCTTCATTACTGCAATGCCATGTGTCCTGCTGTGCTCCTGGCCTGGTGGTGGGAAAACTCTCCTGGCTGGTCTGGGGTACAAAAGTGATTCCTCTCTTCCAGAGGAGAGAGATGAACATCACCCTTTCAGCTCCTAATGAGTATTATAATGTCTTGACTCTCACAAGGAAGCACCATTGCTCCTTCTGGTCATGCACTAAAGAAAGCCATATCCCCCACATGATCCTCCACAGAACTCAGTGGGCGACAGTGGTGGTCGTGGTGCAGGGATCTCTTTCTCTACATCTTCCTACACCTTTTATTTTCATGGTCTTTTCTTTTGCATCAGGCAGTTGTGACTCCATCCTTTCAACAGCCATACCTAACTGCTGGAGGTATTTGTCTATGCTTAAATCTATGTATGTTTAGCTGATGATATTTTTCTGATTATAAAGCTAATGAGATAAAGCAGAACTCAATCAAAGCAGCTTGGCTTGAAGTGCATTAATACTTAATACTACCTTTTACTATTGTAATTATGACTTATTTCCTTTTTAAACTGCTATCTATCTGGTTTACTTAGCTCTATGAGAGACATTTCTCAAGAGTATTTTTCTGACTATAGTGTTTTACTTTTGCAGAAAAATGCAGGCATTTAGTGAGATGGAAATTACTTCCTTATTATTTAAAATTAATTCAGTCTGTCAAAATGAGCTCATTGCCATGCACAGTGCTTCCTTTTTAATTCAGTCTCAGCCTTTCTAGCGATTGAAATTCTCTGTTGAGATGATGTACATAGCAGGCTTTTTATACATATTAAACACTACATATTAGGAGGATTAAGGCACATATATTTTTTAGAATGAGGCACACAATTATGAAACAAGTTTTGTACCAGGGATAAAAGAATGCCAGTTTTCCATCAGTCTTATAAACTGCTTTGCTAGCCAAGAATGAAGCTGTGAGGATGCCTGATGGAAATAGAAAGGGCTCTGTTTCCTGCTGCTGCAGGACTCCAAATTTTGCTAAATCAGGACAAAAGCAGAGAAAATATTTACATATAAATAATTGGGATGCCAGTGCTCCCTCTGTTCCTCAGAATGAAAAAGAAGAGAGTAGAAAGCAGAAGAGGATGGAGGAGACTGAAACTTGTGATGGATATAGAAAGAGAAAACCTTAATAGTGGGAGAAAAGTGCCTGTCAGCTACAAAGTGAGCAAAGAAAACAAGGGGAGAAGAGGAGGAAGGAGAGGTTTCTGACAGCAGCACCCTGACATTTGGTTGGGCCCACGGGAGGTTCTTCAGGACTGAGAATCAATTAAGAGAGAGGGGAGAGAAGAAAAGGCAGCTTTAAAAGATCTTCATGTCTCCCACTCCATCCTCTGAGCCACACGGCTCCCACTGCATTCCCTCCTCATAGCAGCTGAACAACTTACACCAGAGGTTCAGTCCTCTGGAGTCAGCCCAGTGTGAGAGGAAACACCCCAGTGATTCACCTGCCCTTGGCTGATGTCTTGGTCGCACTCTCTGAAAAGAGGGCAGCAGGAAAAGAGCTGGGAATGGGGGAGCACCAAGGAACACCCTTGCTTGGGAGGGCACTTGCAAATATTGATATTCCCATAATAAGATGGTGACCATGGAAATTATTTTTCTATTCAGTAACTGAAACAAAGTAGTTGCTAAAAATTTTCAATCCATTTGGGAACAATATAGACAAGACATTCAATGTCATTCCTATCTTCAAGAGGGAGGGTATGGGGAGGAATAGACATGGCAGTGTGACCTCAGTCCCTGGGGAGTTGATGGAGCAAATAATCTTGGAAACCACTTCCAAATGCATGGATTTACAAATCGTGACAAACCTGAAAACCTTGTATGGTGACGTGACTGCCTTGGTGGTCAAGGGGAAAGCAGTGGACATTGTTTATCTTGATTTTTAGCAGAGCTTTTGACTGTGCTTGCCATAACAACTTCACAGACAAGCTGATGAAGTGTGAGCTAGCTAAGTAGACAGTGATGTGTATCAGAAGGTGCCTGAGATGCCAGGCTTAGAGGTCTGTGATCAGTGTTGTGAACTCCAACTGGATGATAGGGCAGATAAACAACTGGAGAAGGTGGCTGATGCACCAGAGGTTTGTGCTGATTATCCAGAGGTACATCTGCAAGCTAGATAAATGGGTAGACAGGAACCTTGCAAAGTTCAATACAGGGAAACTCCAAGTTATGCACAGGGAAAGGAACCGCATACGCCAGTATATGCTAAGGGCCATCAGATGGAAAGCAGCTTGGCAGGAAAGCACCTTGGGTCCTAGTGGACACCAGGCTGACAATGAACCAGCAATATCCTTTGGGGTAGAGCAGGTCCACAGGATCCTCTCCTTAGCACTGGTGAGGCCACACATGGAGTGCTGTGTCCTGTGTTGGGCTCCTCAGTCCAAGAGATGTGGCCACACTGGAGAAAGTCCAATGAAAGGCCACTAAGATGATGGAGGGACTTCAGCATCTCTCATATGAAGGAAGGCTGAGAGATCTGGGATTGCTCAGCCTGGAACAGAGAAGGGTCAAGGGGAACCTTATCAGTGTGTATTAAGTATCTGACGGGAGGCAGTAAAGAAGACATACCAGGCTCTTCTTGGTGATGATGCCCAAGGACAGCAAAAGACACAACTTTTGCTGTCAGACCAGGCACAAACTGTCGTGCAGGAAATTACATTGAAACATCAGAAAAACCCTACTTTTTTGTGGTGTGCAGGGTCAAGTACTGGAGCAGGCTCCCTAGAGAGGTGGTGGAGGCTCCATCCTTGGAGATAATGAAAACTGAAAGGATGCAGCCCTGAGCAGCCTGCTTAGCTGACCGTCCTCTGAGCAGTGGGGTAGGAGTAGGAACCCCAGAGGTCCCTGCCAACCTCTGCAGTTTCCTGAGTCTATGGCACTGAGACAAGAAAACAGCAGAGGACTGACAGGTGGAAAATGTGAATGTTGGTTTAAAGATTTGCAGTAAAAGGTCAGTAAGACACAATGGTGCAAACAGGTGCCCCCATGATCACCACTGCAGCTGCAAAAGTGTTGCAGCCCACTCCATATACAGCCTCATCACAGCAGGAGGGGAGCATCTGCCACTGATGCTGTCTTAGTTGGTCAGTAAGAGCTGATGCAAGTAACGCTCTGTAAAATAAACCTAGTGGCAGAAGCAGCCAGCTTCACACCCAACCCTTGGGACCACCCATCCCAAAACCAGCTCCCTTGCCGGTGGGCACCAACATTATCCCATCCCTCGAATTTAAAACCTCAATAACTGCAGATGTGCTTTAACTTGCGTTGCTTCAGTGGATGTTCCTGGTGAAACAGCCCCCTAGGAACTGCTGAAGTACCAAAACTGTATAGGTAAGAGGACATGAGAAGAAATCAGATTTCTTTCCTCTCATGTTCGGAGCCTTCTTTGCCTCACCAGCAGCATATCCAAGGTGGGAAGCACACCTAGGCTCTTACCTCCCTCTCTAGGTTTTGTTTGAGATGTTGCCTATTAGCTAAGGATCCTGACACCAAACTATTTTGGGACAGCAAGGTGTTGGCTTTTGCAAATTTAACAAGAATTGCTGTGAATCATCAGGAACATTTTATAGATAAAGTTTCTGAAGTTAAACAGACCACATTTTAATGTAATGCCTTTCATCTGTGCATTGCAAAACAATATAGAATAACACCCCAAATTTTTCAGATCATCTAGGAGATTTTAATTTTTTTTTTTTTTAATAAAGTCTGGTAGCTTAGAAATAGTTTAATGAGGGATTCGAATGTTATTATTTTTTTCATTTTGAACATTTAATAACAGTCTCTGGCATATTCCAATTTTACATTGTTTCGAATTGAACATTAGGAGTAATGTTCATTAATTTTCTTAGTAATGCCACTTCCTTTGCCATTGCCAGTATCGCTGTGAGCAAGCCGGTGACTCTAGGTACAGCAGTCCCCTCTAGTGGGTAAAATCAGACCGGCCCAATTTTGCAGAACCTGCTGCATCCTGCCCGTTAGCACTGGCTGGAAATAAAAGCTTTGCTTTTGTCCCGGATACCCTGAAGATTCTGGGTAGATTTTATCTTTTATTATTATTATTATTATGTATTTTCCGTGCGTTATTTTTGTTCTGAATTATCACAGAAAGCAGACAGGGACACGAAGCTCAAGTTCAGTTCCTACATGTGAACCTTCCCTCAGAGCAGGTATTCCCTCCACACCCTAGAAATCCTCCTGCTACAAGTGCCATCAAAACTAGCAATTTCTGCTTGAATGCCTTATTTCCACAAAACATTCTGGAAGCTAAAATTGTTGTTTTTAATCAAAAGTTGACCAGGTGATTCCTAAAGGACAGGTTGATCAGAGATCACCACCCAGCTCCTGGCTCAGCAGCTCATCTAAACCCATTTCAAAACCTTTATACACTGGCATTTTCTGATTGAGAATTATGCCTTTTTGTAGTATTCCACTCTTCTGTGAGCAAGAAGCAGTGATGTATAGGTTCTAGGAAGCCATTATGGTCAATAGAATAAAGAATACCCAGTCCCCAAAAACAATGACTGCCCATTTGTTACAATTCTGTTATGAGGCAGATACAAGGGAGAACTGTTTCCAGCACCTCCCATCTCTTTCTCACTTTTCTCTTTCATAACTGTGATAACGTTTTTAATTAAGTTAAAAGAGGATGTTGCACCAAGCTCCTCAACAGTGTCTTGAATTTTGTGATCTATCCCATCAATCGACTGAGATCAGAACACCGTCTCTGCTGGTACCACGTGCACTGGGTTCAAGCCACAGATATTTGCATGAACCAATTTATCTCTTAAAAATATTTCTTCTTGACTGAAGCATAAATTGCCTTTACCCTAACGCACTAGGTAATGAATTGCATTTGAAACATGTTTATTTTTAGCAAATAAATGCTAATGGCAGCTTGCTGTTAAAAATAGACAGTATACTTGGCACAGAAATAAGGGCTAGGGAATCTTTCTTCCCCTGAGCAGTTGAAATGCCCTTTGTGTAAGTCATTTGGGGAGAAAGGATGATGTCCCTGTGGAATTTAGTCCCTCCAACTGGGGAAACTGTGAACAGCAAAGCACCACTTGTCACCTGAGACCTGGCTTACAAATAGCCTCTGCGGTCCAGTGTCCCCAGGGGGCTGTCATACCTCCTGCAGGGCAAGGGTGTAGGATGGAGGCAGCACCTTCTTTCTTTCCTCTCTCTCTGCTGGACATCAGTGGGAGCAGTATGGAGTTTGTATGTGCCTCCAGCCTGCCTGGCTGCAGGAGCAGGAGCATTTTGGCAAGGAGAGCGTGTTGGGGTCCCCGGTGTTGCTGGCTCCCATTCCTCCTCTCTCAGCAGCTGCTGTGCTGGCCAGCAGGCTTTATCCTGGACAGGCTTTTCCTAATGCCTAAGTGAAATTTCCCTGGCTGCACTATAAGCCCATTACTTGTCACATCCCCAGAGAGAATGATTTATTCCCTTCCTTTTTGCAGGCAGTTTTTTTCATAGTTAAGAGTGTTATGTCCAGTAAGTCTCCTTTCCTCTAGACTAAACAGCTCAATTGCCCATGTTTTCTCTTACATTAAGATTTCCAAGGCTTCTCATCTCTCTTGTTGCTATGCTCTTGTCTTTACCCAGTAGGTCCATTTATGTCTTATAGCGTAGTACCAAAAAACAACCATGCAGCTGAGGCCTTGCAGAGTAGCCTGGCAGATAAATTTTCCTGCTTGCACATCCTTGTCGGGCAATTGTCTTTGGCCCCATGAACTCATGTGGTCAGTTGATCCCTAGCATATTTTGTACAACTCCTTCTTCCCATGCACACATTGCTACTGGATCATCACTACACCACTACACTAGAAAAGGCTGCTTTGAGGAGAGGTGATGTTAACCTTCCTGTGGAAAGTCTTCAGTCACAGACAGGGAAGCGTTTTAGAAGTGAAGATGTGACACAAGCCTGCTTGTACAGTCTCAAGTCAGGACTGGCAGCTGCCACCATTTCACTGTGGGGTTTTATGTCCCCTAAATTTGTACAAGACACAAGCCCTGCTAAACAGAGATTACAAATCTAATTTTGAACATTATTTTCCAGCATTTTGCTTGTAAGGTGGGTTCAAGAAGGGCAGTGTCTCCTCCTTGCTGCCAAAAGATCTAACACACTGAGCTCTAGCCAAAAACTGCTGCCTTCATTTGGCAAAAAGGACCCAGTTTTCATGGAGGACGAGACAAGAAAGCCTAGTTTGAGCTGCTGCTGTTTGAAAATTACCTGAAAATGCTGCAAATTATAAGTTTAACCAGGGAAATCCCCAAATCCTGAAAAATAACCTAGTAAATATGATTTATTTATCAAGAGAATGTTCTAATCTTGGAGAAAAACCAAAAAAATCCCCCTGGGAAGTCCTTGATAGACCCACAGTGCTTCTCATTATCATCTTAGGAGCTGAGTTGGTTCTAGAGTCAAAAAAAACCCAGAAGGGTCCAAAAGGGTTTCCAAGAGATGTAGATTGTAACAGAAAACATGATTGGGAGTCTAGGTAAAAAATACGAGTTTAAGAAAAGTAAAACTGATTCCTTATTTACTGGCTTTATCATTGCCTGGGACCAAACCCATTGCTTCATAATTCTTAACTGCAATCTAAACTGGGGTTATAACAATCAGAATTCAGGAATCCCAATTAAAGAAGATTTACCCACAGTGGCATGTGTTTCATTAGCAGGTGACATGGAGAATCAATATTTTATGACCTGCCACATATTTGACTCATCTGTCATGTGTTATCTTTAGATGTTGAAGTTATTTGACAGCTCTAAAGCAGAAGGAAGCAAAACAGAAAAGAAAGGTTTTGCTGGTGTCACTTTCAGATATATTTAACAGGCAATAGTCTACAACAAGCAATTAAAACACATTCGTCTCTTATTACAGAACAAATTCCATTCGGTGAGGCCTGGAGGAAATGCATCTCATAAAATTTGCTATTTTTATATAAGACAGCACAAACTATACTTTCCCTGCATGAAGAAAAGGGAAGAAAAAAAAGGCAGAAATGCTGCCTCTTAGCAATGTGCAAATGAATACTGATTTTGGCACCTTGCATAATAGGGAAGCAGAAAGATTGACCTGCAAAGCTTCAATACGTGTCTTCTGCTGGGGTCCAGCTACTGAGTCCTCAGCTACCACAGCTGGGGGAACCACAGACCTATATAGGAACCTACCCATGTGGAAGATACTGCATGTCTGTTGTCCAGATAAAAAGCACAGCGAAGGAAGGAGGTCAGATCATACAAAAAGGAGAAAAAGCTGAAATGCCTGTGTAGTTACCTGCAGTTTTAGAAATGTCATGACTGCTCCTGCTGGTTTTATTGCAAGTTCCAGCTCTGAATCAGACATTGTACTTGAATCTCAGCTTTCAAAAACAAGTGCATTTGTTCCTCATAATTGCAAAGAAACCCCCTGGCTCAGGAAATGTGAGGTAAATAAGGCAGAAATCAGACTTTTCAGAAGCTCATGTTTGTGCATCTCTCTGGTTTGCAGTGGTTTGTGGCTCATTAAGGTTCTCTGGAAAACAAGGACTTCATTTCATGAGCAGTGTTGACAGGATGTGTCTTCTTCCTCTTCTGGTGTGCAACAAAAAAGGAGATGTTTTCATTGGTCTAAAATTGCCAGTTTTCAAAGTAGCCAAGGCATTTTTTATCAGAGCATTTTCTTTCATTTTCCACATCCCCCTAGAATAACTCCTTTGATGCAATAAAAACAAGAAGCATCCAAGAAAGCTTCAATCTCAACAAATTGGTATTTTGCACTGAAAATCCCTTCAATATAAAGTTCCTATGGGCAATACCAGGAAAGCCTAGGAAAGTCAAAAAATATGAATAATGGCATTTTTTTCCTGTCTTCAAGAAATAGATAATATCAGATTTTGCTAGCAATGGGGTTTGAGAAACACCTTGGTGAAGAAAGAGGGTGGACACACGGTACTACAGGGGCTGTAGGAATGACCAGAAAGCTCATCTCCAGGGTTCAATGACCCATCCCTTAAAGAGCACCATGAAACAACCACAT
>JBCJKH010053456.1:25955-51013 GCA_039877255.1 Loriculus beryllinus
CAACCATGGCTGATGCTTTCCATGATGTTACCCATATGAAGCAAGCCACTGCACCACCACAGACACTCAGTCCATGGCACTGGGCACTAAGCATCGCTCAGAGGCAGCCCAAGATGGGTGATAGGCCACCTCTCCCCGGTCTGTGCAACAGAGGCTCAATGGCCTTGTCAGGCACATCAGGACTAAAAAAACCAAGTTTTTCTCTTTTCCTGAGTTTCTGCTCATGCTAACATTTGCCTGGTTCACCCCAGCTGCAGGGACTTTGCAGCAGCGATCCCCTGCCCTGCAGTCTCAGAAACCCACGCAGCCTTTGCTCTTCCCTGGGGGATCTGAGAGGATGTGACTGCTAGAAAAGGGCTCCAAATTAGGAGATGTTTCAGTGTCTGAAGCAATGAAATATTTAATCCCTGCTCTCTCTTGGATATGCATCATCACAGATTTACTTATCAGCTGCTCACTGACAGCAGCAGCTGACAAGGACGATGACAACTGACATACATTAACCCACCCGCACAACACAAGCTATCACTCCAGAGCAGAAATCCATCATTATTATTTAAGCACCGAGATGTCTGTTGGTGCCAGATACCATAGGCAGGCGATCCCTGCACTAAAAAGTCAACATTGCTGGGGTCTGTCAGAGGCGAGGGGCTCTCATCTGAGCCCTGGTAGCCCCATCATCTGAGTCCTGGTAACCCCATCATCTGAGCCCTGGTAGTCCCAGCACAGACACCAGCAGCACCAGCCCCAGGGCAGCCCAGTGCTGAGGGTACACGCAGGGTCCCCTGTGCTCCCAGTGCTGACCTAGCCATACCTTGATGGAGGAAAATAAGAGGGAAGGATGGACAAAACTAACTTGTTTAGGGGATGGAAGGGTAGAAGCCTTTCTTAGAGCTTTGCTAGAGCTACCCAGCAGGATAGCACATTACTCCCTGTACTCAAGGCTGCAGGTAAAGTAAAAGGGTTATTGCACAGCTCCTCAGGGAGTGCTGCTGTAGATGTTAACTGTGCAGACCAGACTTGTTATCTTTTTGTCTTAGCTTCCCCCTTTTTAACAGATGGGCTTCATTTCTGAGCCAATCTATGTCAGTGTCTTCTTTATCTAATGGGTTGCACTGAACTACTGCTGTTCCTGAGGAAGTAGTGACTGAGCTTTGAGGAACCCTGGTGAAATGGGGGTTTGGTTTGAGACAGTGGGATGAGGTTTTTCCTCCTCCCTATTAGTGTTTTCCACCAGCTTGCTACTTGAGACCACCCTGCTGTCTCTTGCTGTTACAATGGCATCCTTACCTAGATAGGAGGCATTAACTAATGGAAATTGTCCGTGTGTGTGTGAATCAGGTGTAGGGAAGAAGAGGGAAAGAAGCCACCAAGGCTCCTAACCACTGGAGTGGATCTTAGGCTGTATGAGGTTTGATCCTTCTGGAGGACAAAATAAGGGAATGCAGTACCACACAGATGCCACATCCAAGTGTCAGAAGGCTCTGCTGGAGAGTGAGACCTTGTAGAAAGAGCTGCCCTTCGGACCACTGATGGTCAAGAGACACCACAGGTTACAAGTGAGGTTCGTATGGTTAAGGCTTCTGTATTCACACCTTCATATAGACAGGCCTCAAGGATAGGACCAGAGAACACTATGTAGTGAGATGTAGTGAGATGCTTACAGACTGAAGAGTTATTTGTTCGGTGTGTGTTGTGAGGACATCCCATACCAGAGCCATCACCAGGAAGGGACAATGTGTGGGAACCATAGCAGCATGCTAAAATGGGACAGTGGAGAGAGTAGGAAACAGCTTTGAGGTGGCACAAGGGAGATGAAGCAATGCTGGGCGCAGAGGGTGGCATAAAGGGAGCACCTCTGTCTGCCAGGCCCCTGCAGGAAGTGGGAAGAGGTGAGAGCCAAGAGCTTCCTTCCAGTGATCAGCTCCCACAGATGGGAGGAAGGCAATGCTAGGAGTGATGCTCTGTTCATTGCCATCACCATTTCATATGCACAGCAGTTGCTAAGGCTCATGCCTTAAACTGCAGGGCTTGCTGGATACGCCAGGTTGTCACCTTCCTGTTCTGATGCGGAGGAGAAGGAGCACAGCCAGGATGCTGTATCAGTCGTGTCATTCAGGGCTACTGCAAAGCAGTCTGCCTTCCCGCATGCTTTTCAGCTGGCAATTCCCTAACACAGCCCTCCCTTCTCTGTGGAGGGATTTTTTTTCTCTGCACTGTTAATCACAGTCTGCCTTCTGTACTGAAAGCTCTTCAGGGAAGGAATCTCCTCTTTTTCTTTTGCAAGAGTGCACTTAGCATTCCTGCAGCAACTCAGAAAAATGTGTAAGGGAATAATATACATTAATAGCAATAATAAATCTTTATATATTGTCCAAAGCCTGAAGAATTGGTTTTGCAGCAATTCTGCAGGACAACTGGAAAGGGAAGATGACTGAAACAATGCCTTCATGAGCATCCAACATGCTCCTTGCTACACATCAAACAGGCTTCCATGGCGGATGGTGGTCACCAAAAACCTTGCCCCCTCCTTAGGCCCTGGCTTTGCCATCTCCCAAATCCAGCCTTTGCTTGAGCTGGATATCACCTAACCCCATAGAGATCTTTTCAGTAGTTTGACGTTATCTCATAGCCTTGGAAATTATTGTGGGCCTTACGCACAGCCCCAGATATTTCCTGTTTGCCTAGAGAGTATATAGCCAGTTAATCAGTATTCCTGTGCTCAGGTAAGCTGATCATTAAACCACAGGTTTGAAACCTCAGACTAAAGCTTCTTCCGATCATTATCTTTCTGTTTCCAATAAACAAGTAACTTGGCACCTGGACCTTTTTCAGAGGCACAAGTGGGGTCAATGTTCACAGCAGGTTTTGATTGAAACCCAGCATTACAGCAGCCAACCACTCCAGGAGGAGCGTGTGCTCCAGGTGAAGGACCCACAGCCTTGCCTTGGCAAGCCCCTGCCCCAGATGTGCTCTGGACAAAGCCCTCCAGCCGCAGGACCCTTCCACTCCACAGCGAGCCCCAGCAGAGCCCCGCTCCCAGCCCAATCCTACCCACTCATCACATTCTCTTTTCCAACCAGCACAAATCCCCACAAAGAGAAAGTTTGGAAGACTTTTGGAAACCCCTGGATGTGCCTTTGCACAGCAGGGAAGCAGGTGGGATTTGTGCTGTGCTCCCAGTTCACACAGCTTTGGCACTGGCCGAAAAACAGAGGGATTCATTTCACGCAATGAAAAGAAAGTTTAGGAGTTTGTATTATTCTGCGGCATGTAAGGTTCACCAGCACTGATGGTTTTCACTGTGTTTTCTGAGGTGTTTAAACTGAACTTCGTCTGTATGTCCTAATTATTATGTTACCATTTAAAATTAGCAAATTATTTCAGGAAATGCCATTCACAGAAGTGTCATTATAACATGCCAGTATGGCCAGACAACTGCCACAGCCCTCCTCCTTTCTGCCAGGAGGAAAAAAACCTCATTATATGAATTGGGAAATCATTCTGAGAAATCCAGTCTGTTGAAAAAAAAAAAAAAGAGCAGAACTCCATTTGTGTCACACCACTAAAATAAGCCCCATCGTAGCAGCTTCCTTATGCAGAGATTCTGGCTGGCGCCTTCAAGAGTCTGCTTTAATATCTTGGCTTTCTCCCAGGACTGAACTCCTACTCTGCCTCTGCTGCACAGACATGCAGGCTCAAACCAACCTGAAGCCTGAGCACCACACTCAGATGGGTGATTGTCTCTTCCCAGGCTCAGGCTTGCTCACAGCTCCCCACAGGTGATGCTGGCCCTGGCATTGCCTTCTGCCCTCCCTGATGGCCGAGACAGGACAAGTACAGCTTTGTACCAATGTCAACAAGGTTTGTTTTCCCAGACCAAATGTGTGCCAGCGTCAACTTCTGACATTGCCCAGCACAAGAGAACTCCTGGAAGATGGAAAGCAAATGGAGCTAAAGTGATACTAACAAGATATAAACCCCTTAAGCGTACGCAATGGCAATCCAAACATTTTCTGGCCAAGCTGCCCAGGACCTTATTGAGGTACCTCCAGTGCCATGGCTGGATCCTCAGAGGGGCTCGCAGTTAACAAGTACAGATCAAAGTTCATCACACCATTAAATAAAGACAATGCAGAGCTTTCTGCAGCTGCATCTGATCACGTGGCTTGAAGGCTGACGAAACAAAGAAATATACCTCTGAATCCTCTGGGTTCCAGGAGAGAAACTGAAAAACAACTCCAGCAAATTGTGCAGAATATAAATAAAGTAAAATATTTTCCCATTGAACAGTTAAAGAACAGGAAGAGTTTGGGAACCACTGTTCAGGGACTCCTGTTTAGTGACAGCAATTTATTTGGCCATCTGGGCAAAGAAAGACTGCAGCAAACCACACAGAGGAAATAAAAATAGATGAACAACAAGTAACTGATTTTGCTTGACTCGAGCCTACAACTCTGCGGAGCAGGAAGCTATTTCATGTGAAAGACATTATTGATGAAGGCATTTCAGCCTCTCTCCAGTCCTTCCAACAACATACTAGATCTTCCATGCCAGTAAACCTGTCTGGAGACGTGACTCCCATCCCAAACTTGCCAGAAACATCACCAAGTACAAAAGACAAATTGATGAGCCTTCTGGAAAGGGACCACCAGAGGAAGGAGCATCTCTGTGGTGCTCCACAGTAACAGAAAACTCTTTAGGATTAAAAATAGGAGGCTTTTTGCTCTGTTTGTTCATTATTATAAAAATCTTCCTTTCCTTGGCAGGCACAGAGCAAATATTGAGATGGAGGAAAACACTGCCCACTGTTTAGCAGGATCTGATCACTGCATCTCAGTGTTTCGGTACCCACCTTGAGCGGACGCACATCCTCCTCCCCTGTTTGGCTGTGTGATGGTAGCAGAGGGGAGGTGGTGCCTGCTCAGGAAGCACAGCACTGCAACGCCAAGCTGTCCAGCTGAGGGACCCAAAAGCTGTTGGTAGCGAGCCATGGGTAGCACAGCCATCATCCAAGGAAGCCCTATTTCCATCAGCTCAAACTGGTGCCAGCAGATGATAGAGATGACTTGCTCCATCCTTGGATAGGTCTTTCTTCCCTTTGCCTGTTGCTCTCCTCGTGTTTTTCTCACCAACACATATGTGGTATTCTTGGAGCTGCATTCCAACCAGAGGAAAGCCACCTGAGCCAGGGATTAGGAAGGGTGGCAGGGAAGCTTAAAGCCTGCCCCTATTCAGGATTTTGGAGCCTGTCACTGCCACTGGGTTATATTTAGCAGTAGTTGAAGGCGGATCATTGGCAAATGAGAAAACTGCTTTCTTTAATTTGCTCTAACCCTGGTTCTCAGGATCGGCAGTCAGAATTCACCTGCTCCCCCAGGCATGGTCTCACTGACCAGAGCAGCTAAGCTGATTGTCATACATAGCTTGGCTCATCCCTTTCCACCAGGCTGCCTTGCTCCTTGCATTCCTACACCAGGCCTGTCAGCCCTTAAGCTTGTTTTACTGAGCCCTCCAGGGCTGGGGTTGAAATCTTAGACCCACCTTCTACAAAGCCTTTTCTTTCCACACGAAGGCAGTCGTGGCGCTCAACTGAACACCCCAACAGCACTAAAAATACCCATCCTCAAACTGTGCTCAGACGAGATCTCTGACAGCCTGTTACAAACAACTGATCCAAAACTGCCTAATAATTTGATATTTCAGGCTGAAGATTATCTCCTACGTGTGGGAAGTAGTTTCTCTCTTCATGCTGTTAATCACTGTGCTCAGGATAATTATAACTCCAGGATTCCCACACCTCACTTAGTCCATCTCAGACTTTGGTCTCCAGTCTCACCCAGGTTTATGGTCCCACAGGAGCCCTCATCCACCCTGGGAACTGTCTTGAGATTAAATGAGTCACCCCATGAGGGCTCTCTACCTCTTCAAGGACTACCCAGAGCTGCACAACTGATGCTCGACTCTCAGAGAGCTGACATTATGTGAGAGATACAATTCTAAACCCAATTTCTTCTTTCTCCTCCCAAAAACTTTCCTCACCTTTCTCAACATTTCCATCTGGAAGAGAACAGGCACTTGAAGACATCAAGACCACAAATGGTTATTTCAGACTGAAAGACTGTCCTGACATACCCTGGGCTCCACACTTCATTTCCAGATACATCTCTCTGTTGATAACTCAGCACAGGCTGGTCAGACTTAATTGCTCAGTCCTTTCTTTTTCTTTAATCACTTTGTCTTGACAACCACAATTTTCTCTGAAGTCTTTTACTTACTGTCATAACAGCTTCAAAAACCATTCTATCTGGAGAAGTAAGAGACAAAAGCCCAGACCATAATGATTCCCTACCGTGTCATTACTCTCCCATAGCACACTGCCTACAGCCAAACAGCCTCTGAACCGACAGCGGTTTCCTCCTGTCATGTGTCAGTCTCCACATACAGCAACAGCAAAAGGGGGAAAAAGAAATGTAAAAATAAATTACTTTTTAAAACTACAAAGATTGGCCAGAGCCTGGCAGGGAAGGGCAGGACTTGGCCAGCTCTTCCTTCCATCTCCATAGGGCAGCCTTGTTGCCTCCTCACTGGGTCTAAGGTGCGGGGCAGGGGCAGGCACCAGAGAGCGTAACTCCTTCACCTCCTGGCCACGCAGCTATTTCCAGGTCAATCTGTGGACAGCATCCCCAAAACATTTGCTAGAGTTTCAGCTTGGATCACCAGGACTCTTACGAGTTTGGAGAGGACCCAAGTTGGTGCCTGGCTGCTTACTGATAGCACAGTGTTTGCTCTGCGTGGCTCTCTGAGCAATGCATAAGCAGCCACCCAGTGAAGCCAGGCCAAAGGGTGCTCAGTGCATCAAGAGTGAAGAGGCACCCAGAGCAGGTACGCACAAACTTAAAGACAAGCAGGAATACACACTATTCCTCTCTCATCATGTGAAAAACAAAATCATTCTTTTGGACCACTCAAATAGGTTTTGTTATGTATTTTAAATGGAATATCTTCAAAGAGATGTGACTATCCAACACTGGCTTCCCCGTGCAGCTAGGCATTTGCCTGCTTTTCATGCCTTTCATTACACCCATCTGGATATCGCCCAGGTGCTGAATGCATGTTGCTATTTGATTTTTGGGGTGCAGTGGAGTTTTAACACACTTAGCATTGCACCAACCCTGATGTAGACAACAAAACCACCTACCTGTAGTTACAAGGAGCTGAGCCAGATCATAGGCAGAAAGGCAAGAACTCCAAGCACCTTATTAAAACTGAACATGTCCAAATTTTTTTGGCCTACTGCCTAGACAGTAGAGTTATCCAAGGTGCCTCAGCATGTCTACTTTCAATTGCAGACCTTTTGCGGTAATGTTTCTCTCCTTTATCTCCTCCTGTACACCAGCGACAGCACTCAAGAGAAATAATGTTGCACTCTAGGCTAGAGGAATACTGTGGAGGTGCTGGGGAGAAATCTCTGGTCCTTCATTAGCCCATAGGCCTCTGCCAGCTGATGCGGTTTTGGAATAGCACCAATGTTGGTGTGACCATGAATGCCAGTTGCTCTTTAGCTCAGTCACTGTGTGTGTTTGGAGACAGAAATAAAACATTAACTCTTGGAAAGGTGCTATTTTCCAAATGCCACTGAAGTAAATGGCAAAGAAAAGTACATAAATATGGCTGGTGACAATTAATGGTGTAAAGTCTTAAGAATGTTGGAGAAAATGTATATTCAGACCTAGAAGGTCTGCCTTTCTCTATATGATTACTATCTACCTGACTGCCTTTATAGTAACAGCATGTAACAGACTATCTCAAATTCAGTACGTGCTCTGTACCTTGGCAGGGAGCAGCCTGGGCATTTCCACGTGATTCATCTTCAAAACAAAGAAATATAATTGGCATCTCTCTGAAATTGTACATAATCACTGAAATGTGCAAATCGCTCCAGGCTGGCTCTTCCCTAGCTCTGCAGTCGACAGAAGCAGCTGCTTGAGTTGAACGAGTCAAATATGAATAATAACAGTGTTGTCAGGATTTGAGCCTAACACGCAGCCTGGCAGGACTTTATATAGAGAATTTAACAGCAGAGCACCTGGGTAGTTTGGGTAATACGGCTTTCATGAAGACTGCTTTCATTAGCTGATTTCTAGGCAACAGCACTAGAAAAGGGTTGTAAGCACCTCTAGGAAAAGAAACTTCAAGGAGTCAAAAGCCTATGATGTGATACGAAGCAGACTGAGGGGGGTTGGATGTGAATTACTTATTTCTGCCTTATCAACTAGGCACCTTTGGCATTTATTAAATTTCCTTTCCATGTGTATAACACTTGTGCACAAAATTTGTCAAAAGAACTAATAAAGGCTTCAGTATGTTACAACTGAGACACTGAGCACTGCTGGAAATCCAATAAGCACTGTTAAGGATTTGAATAACACAGGTACATGAAACTGTGATTAAAAATAATTGAAAGAAATGGTTTATTTAGTTCTATTAAATTTAGATTGCTCCTAGGAGTAAGAGGGCATATGCTCCTCATCATGCAGCTTTGGCTTTCCCTGGATTTCAGTTTTACCAACTCTGGACTGGTTTAAAGGGCTCGCAAAACCCTGTGTCTCACTTAGCAAATAAACAGATTGGACCCTAAAGCACCTTTTCTTTCTTTTCTTTTATCTAGTAGTGCTACTTACTTACATTGATAATTACCATACTAATTATATTAGTAACCAGATTAGTAAAATACACCAAAATCCCTGAACCAGACTATTTTTAATAGATTTTATTTATCACAAATGTGTGCATTTCTCACCCATTGTTTATCCTTGATTTTTGCTACATGTTTTAAAGGCAGAAAGGTAGCTCATGGTGCTTTTCTTTTATAATTGGAAACTACCATCCTCATTACATACTTGCATCATTAGAATGGTTTCGGTACAGTGAGCACTATATTTCATATTCATTTTCTGGCAAAAGCAAAGCTGATCCATTTGTCTTCCACAGGGCCCTTCTTAGCTCAAGTTATGCCTCTTGAAAAGCTAATTTGTTACTTTCTAGTCTCAGCAACATCAATCAAAAGTTTCTTTGTAAAATATTTCTGGACTACACATATATATTGGGTAGTTTGGGCTATAATTTTCCTCCAAAACAAATTTTCTTGAAATAAAAGTCAATTTGTTGGAAGATGATGGGGAAGCAGGCATCAGGGTCTGCAGCTGAAGGGTTAGCCACTGACTGCCTCACTAGTTCATGGTACCACAACCCGAGCTCTCAGGTTGGGTATCCTGCTCTGGAGATATATTTCTTTCAGTCTTCTTATAGTAACATTTTTAAGAGTTTCTAGTTCTGAAACTCTTAGTTCACTGTCATTTCACAATGAAATTAATTCTTTTTCTTTTATTTTCACAAAAGTTGTGGTTTCCTCCGAGTTCTGCATTCCAGCTGTATCCTGCAGAGGCCAATGTGCTATGATGATGGGAGTGGGGTTGTGATGAAGGTGGCTGTCCTCTCCCTCAGCCTTGTAGGACCTGTGACCAGTGACTCTTTCACAGGAGGCAATGGGGAGGCTGCCTGCCAGTAACTGCATGGTTTAGTCTGATGCAGGAGAGTTTAGCTAATGATGAACTTGCAGAGCTCTGTTGGTGCAAGAACAGCCTTCTGTTCAATGCCAAACGCTAGCATTGGATTTTATATTTACGTGTATGTGGGTACTTGCAAATAGACTTTCTCATTAAGACCCTGTTCTCAAGAGGTGTCTCCAGTGCCAACTTACGGACAGTAACCTCAGGTGAGGAGTGGAGAGCCTGCATCACTCTGTTTCCAGGGCCACTGCAGCCCCTGTCCACTTTCTTGCGTATACAGCTGTGTTTACAGTATACAGAAACTGGATGGGAATTAGTTTTTAAGGGAGAGTTTGGGTTGAAAATACCTCTGTCCCCACTGCGGTCTGCTCCTTCAGAATTCAACACAAGGAATTATTTTTCCTTGTTTATGAACTGGGATTGTGTGCTCAGGGGAGTGAAGGAAGTTACTGATACAGAATAGAAATGTCAGTATTTTAACTCAACTTATGATGTTCATCTAGCAAATGTCATTCTTGCCCCATACACATTGCATATTTATTTTCACATTGTTCAAACTTTGGATTAAATAATCTCATTATTTTGACTCCCCGTCGATAAGCTGATAAAAACCGGGTTTTTAAGAATTCCAGTTTACAAACCCTTGTCATATCGGAAGATTAAATTTGCCACGTTTCATGATAAATGGAAATGCAAATAATTAAGTCTATTAAAATATTGATCAGAGGCTTGCCCTGAGCCAAGCACAGCGTGAACATATTTATGTTTGCTGGCAGTAAACCAGCTTCTCTCTTCTCTCTGTTTTGCACAGTCCTACTAAGCCAATCCTCACTAGAATGAGCACAAAACAAAATGAATAACAGCTTTTGTACATCAACATTAAAATGGGAAGAAGCTTGGGAAAGGGCCTCCGACAGAGAAGAACGCTGATGAGTGCAAAAAATGCCTGATGGGTGAGCGCCACCTTCTAAATATAGATCAGCCAGACGTGGAAGTGATTTTCAGAAGAGAAATGCAATCACGGATTACACACCAGCTCATTAGAAACTGTTGCTGAATACAGCATCCAGAAGACATGCATGAAAAGTCACATTTGGGGAATAAATTAAAAGGGGTGTAGTTGTTGCTAGATAAACATATGTAATATATATGCATTGAAGAGGTTTGTAAATGTCATTTTTTTATTCAGACAGAAAGCAAAGAGCTTTAAAACCTTTCACAGTAGAGAGGCAGTTAACTCGACTATTCCTATCCCAGTAGCCAAGAAGCAGATAGGACATCTCTCTTAAATTAACATTTATAAATAAACTTTCTGAATGTTTCCATCACATAGAGGGAAAACCATAACTTTTACTGCTGCATTGCTGCACTTCATCTACTTCACTGTATAATAAGTTGACTAAAACTGTAAAGCTTCTCAATTTTTACTGCATATGTGCTCCAATTAATCTATGTCTGTAACAAACTTGAGACTGAAAAATTATTTCCGACATATATTCTAGTTCTGTGAAGCATATATACTATAAGGTATGTCTGAATATCATGATACTATAATTTCCCAAGACGCATAGAACTGTTTGTATTTGAAGTGACAAAATAAAAGCACTTGATGTCTTTTTCTAACAGGAGAAAGTAATTTACCCCTTAAATATAACAGACAGCTGCTCATTGCAAGGGCATTTCTATTCTTTTCTGTGTTCTGCCATATAACCGCTGAGTGACATTCTCTGGCCCATGCTAATGCCAATCAGGTGAGGTGATCCAACGATCCCTTTTGGCCTTAATCTCAATACATGAATTAAAAGACTGGCAAGCAAATACTCATTGCAAATAGCTATGTGAGGGCCTGGTGTGCAGAACCCTGGGACACTGGTGAGGTGATGCTGCCCTCCACATGGGGCTCTGTGGGTCACTCCCCAAAGGGCACCGTCATTGCCAGAAGCCACAGAGCAGTTAAACAAGGGAGGCACAGGGTACCAAGAAAGACCGCACAGGGAAAGGCCTGGATGCCAAGTGTCAGGCACAGAGCAGTGGAGGGAAGCAGGAGCACCGTTTTCTCTGCTCTTTGAAAGGTCTCAGCATAGCACGTCTCCTCCTGGCACAGGACCAGGTAGGAGCACACTGTTCCCTGCGTTTTTCCCATCCTCTTCTGCATATCAAAGCTGAATACAGCCCAAAATGAGCACTCCATTGCTAAAAATCTTTAGATTGTTTAAGCCTGTTGCTTCATTCTTTGCCTTTTGGGGAAAATGGCTAAAATAATTCATTGCTAATGTTGATCGCAAATACCACAATACACCGAAGGCATGAGTAAAAAAACTGGGGTTTAACTACTGGCTGCACAGTAGAGATTATTGCAGAATTTATGAATCTCAGAAAAAATATTTTATTTTTGAATGAGAAATTTTCTTTAAGCAAACTTAAGTCAATAAACACAAGGAATTAGAGAACTCTTCTATCTGACTACCAAGGTACCCATGTGGCGCTCCTTGTCTTAGACACTGAATGCTGATGTGGACATCTGCCAAGTAAATTTATGTGTGAATCTGGCAGCATTATTGGGTTTTTTAAGTTGCTTTAATCCAAACCTGCTCTTGTAACAGCGCGTAGGAGAATCTTCTCCTGACGCCTGCAGGACCAGCATTAGAGCTTGTCAAAAACCCCACCCAAATCGATCAACCACCATAAACATATTCCCAGTACCTGCTGCTGACCTGAAGAGGATGCAGGTTAAAATGAAGTAGTTTACACCTAAGGCTGCATAAACCCATTAAGGTCCCACTTCTGACAAGCTTTTAAATCTGTGATTAGACCAACCAACGCCAGCTGGAAAACGCACATCCTTAAGGGCCGGATGCATTCAGGAGTCCCTGTTAAATGGCGTCTCAGTAAAGCCCATCCTCATTCAACTGCTCTTGTTGGCTCACAGCCACATTCTCACCTCCAAAGCCAAATTCCGAAGGGTTTACTATTTGGATTTGCTGTTGTACCACTGTCATCATTTGCTCCTTAGATTTACCTCTATTCCACGTTATTGCAGTCATGGCACTTTTGCTGTGACAGAATCACTGAAACAGGGTTTCTCCGTATTATGTTACTTTGCCATGGACTACTAAGTTTTACCAAGTTTTGCATCACGGTGACTGTTTAATGTAAAATCCCTTTCTAAATATACACAAACGTTGCAAAAAAGGTGTCATCACAGGACCTCGCAACTCTGCCAGGGCAGTTTGGTGAATATGTACCACAGTCAGGAGAGACATACCAGGATGTCCATCGCTAACTGTTGACTCAGTATGAATAGTATGTTTTATGTTTTTAAATGTTCCTGCTTTCCCATCCCGATCCATTGTAACTTGTCAATTGTATTTTTTTTTTAAGTCAACAAACTGTAAAGAAAACTGTTGAAATACCTGATTTTCTGTAAAAAGTAATAACAATAATTTTTGTTACTTTAAAGTATGCTTGGTATTAAAGTACCTAATAAAATTCAACAACGAATTTTGTAGCATACTAAAATAAAGTGTGATAGTGCTTTTCTCCAGCTCACCTGTGGTAACGGCTGCTGTTGTTGGGATTACTGTCCTGCCCCCAGACACATGCCTGGCCACCTCCTGCACATCTGCACCTACACAGATCCCTCAGATATGTAAAGCTGCACCTTCATCTTCACAGTATAAGAATCTTGGTAGTGCCAGAGTCCATTTGGTAGTGCCAGAGTGTCCATTTATGGAAACAATATAAAGTTCCTGATTACTTTGGTATAAAACCTGGTTTATAGCAAGAGAAAGAAGAGTGTAAATTATTTATGAGTTAGTTATAGTTAAATTGAGAACTGTCAGGTTTGTAGGATGGTGAAGTCCTATTCATTTTTACAGGCAACACAGCTCAGTTATTCCTAAATAGATTGGAAATCTCAAACAAGTGATCAAACAAGTGATTTGGAGGACATAGTAAAGTTCAGAAAGTGATTCTTCCTAATTTCACTACATGGAGAAGAGAAGCCTGTGTGGAGACCTCATAGCAGCCTTCCAGTATCTGAAGGGGGCCTATAGGGATATTGGGGAGGGACTCTTCATTAGGGACTGTAGTGACAGGACAAGGGGTAACGGGTTAAAACTTAAACAGGGGAAGTTTAGATTGGATATAAAGAAGAAATTCTTTACTGTGAGGGTGGTGAGGCACTGGAATGGGTTGCCCAAAGAAGTTGTAAATCCTCCATCCCTGGTGGTGTTCAAGGCCAGGCTGGATGAAGCCTTGGGTGACATGGTTTAGTGTGAGGTGTCCCTGCCAATGGCAGGGGTTGGAACTGGATGATCTTAAGGTCCTTTCCAACCCAAACTATTCTATGATTCTACTGTAAGAACTTAAAAAAGGCCCCCAGAAAAATCTATGCTAAGACTTTAATATATATTATAAAGTTATTCTATTTTAAATAGAATCATAGAATGGTTAAGCTTACTCTTATTTTTCTGATAAATTCTTAATTAAATGTCCTTATACCTCAAAATTTTATGTCCATCAAAAAGGTGCTTTTTACTCTCTTCCTGGCCCAGGATCTCAAGCCCATGGAAGAGACGACAGTAAACATACCTCAGGCTATACTTCCTCCAAACCCAGGTTCATTTGCAGCCTCAGTTTTGCTGTTACTCAGTCCTTTCTGCAGAGCCTGAAGACTAGTAAGCAGGAGCAACCTGACTGCAAACCCTGTGAGACAAATCATGCAAACAGGCTGAAAGAAAAAAAGAGAAAATGTCTTTTGGAAGGCTTGCAGAACCTTTTTCACTTACAGCAAAAGAAGAAAGTATTTACAGCAGAAAGATGCTGTTCCATTAGCAGTGTCTTGCTGTCAATTGCCAAGCTGCTAACTCTGTTGAGGACCTGCATTGCACTACCAACTCGAAGGCATTTGGATGTGAATATCCTTCTGAACCTAAAAGGGGATATGTCAGTAGGATTGTTCAAAATTGCTTCACATAAAGTATCTGTGGTCACAATGACTTGAAGAGAATGATAAAACAGCTTATAATTTTATTCTAAATATATAAAAAGATAAGCATGGAATAAAAAGTTTCATTTCCTTAGGTAATTCACATGTATGTTACAAAAGCAGTATGAAAAAGCACTGTGCAATTAAAAATTACCTCTACCTTACAGTAACAAGTAAGTCTGTTCACATATAAAGACCTCTTCCCAAGAGCAAGGTCTGCACATCCAGGTGACTGCATATATAAAACAATATTCATTTCTCCAGAGGCTGAATGCATGATCACTTGCATCCACAGCCCGGGCTAGGAATAAACGTTCACATCAAAACTGCACATGCAGAAACTGTAGTTATTTTGAAATCCCGCTGAAAATTACCAGCAACATTGAATCCTGGTTAAAGTTTTATCTGAAATGAGCTCAGTTTGTCTTACTTGTAAAGATCAGGTGAATAAAACACGGCCTAATGCAGAGAGAAAGGAAGAATTAATTTTTACTAAAACAATGCCCTGAAACAAGCAAAACACTGAATCACTGCAGCTGCTAACAGATCACAAAAGTGGGTTTAACTTTGGCTGTCATCAGCTGATACGACTTTGTAATAGTACTGAAACATACACACATCTAAAATTTTGCTTGGTAAATATTACTGTGCAAGAGATTTTTCTTTCTATAAATACTACCCTCATTCATACAATATTAATGTCTAATCCCTCAAGAATTACCTTCATTAGAATTATGACTAAGATACTCAGTTACCTAAATTTTCTTTAACAGTTTTATCTCAGTTTTACTGTGTATTTTGATTATTTTAGTTTTGAATTGCTTCCTACTTTTTGCATATCCTTTCCAAACACAAGTTTGGCTGTCCACCCACGTTGTCAAGGTAGTATTTCAGACTTTATGACTTTTTAAGCCTTCGGAGTTTTAACTTCCTGAGACCATTTTCAACTTCTTTTTTCCTTTTCTGGCTAAGCTTCTCTGAAGGCACAGGCTGCAGCTCAATACATGACGGTGGCATCACATCTTCAGGGGTTGTGCTTGGCTCATTTGGGCTTGTCTGTGCTATATTGTTCCTCACAGAAAGAGGCTGGGAGAGGTTTTTCCTTAGTGACTCCTCATCAGATGCAGCCTTTGTCATGTCTCGCTTATAAAACAACCCAGAAGTAAGTGGGGTCTTCTCCTCCAAGAATGGACCTAAACAACCATCATCACGCTTACTCATCTCTGTATTGCTAGGAATTAAAGGAGTCCCTTCAGAGGATACTTTTTCAAAATGCTCTAGCTTTTCTTCTGGACCACAGGTCTTTTGTTGAGCCTGTGTTTTGGTCACTTTTGGACTTTGCTTTGGACCTAGCAGTGCTGACTCAGGGGTACGAGAAGGGTTCTCGCTCAGAAGACTTGACTCCAACCACTCCACAGAGCGAGGTTTTTGCTGGCTGCTAACACCATCTGGCTGTCTCTGATTAACATTATTTTCCAGCTTTAAAACAGGAAGCTCCAAGTTGCTCTCAATTGTATTTGTGCAGTCCTTTAGCAGTCCTGGACTCCTCCTACACGTCACTTCAGATTGAGGGCTGAGAGAAGCCTCACGGTCGTTCTTTCTGTTCCCTGTCTGCGAGTCCACTGAGCCAAGGGACACCTTGGAGTCCTTGCTGATCTGAGGTTTGCTTGTGTCACTTTTCTTTATTTTTGTCCTTTTCACACTGCAAGAAAAAGGAATTTTGTTCTTAAATTAATTTTCAATCTTCCCTTCTTACAGACTCTGAAGCACCACTAGGACAACCCTCTTTCCAAACATGGAAAAATCTCCTGTATATCTTGACAAGCAGCAATGTTTGTCTAGTGTGGATAATATCAAGTGTTATCCATCTGATTTTCCACTGCACTAGGGGAACCCTATTTATTAATGACTAAGGCATGAAGGAGTTTGCATTCTATTCCAAGAGGCAGAATTAGATTCATTACAGATGTTAAAGGTCAAAACAGCATAAGTATATTGAATTCCTTCCCAAACTGGCTAGATAAAATAGCATTTCATAAGTGCCTGAATGATTTCAAACCATTCCCATATATTCAGATGCATAATGTGTGTCTAAAGAATACAGGGGGGCAGGCAGGGAGAGGCAGCATGTGCCTCTCTCTCGGTGAGAATTTCTAATCCCTATTTTAGAATGTTCCTCCGGAATTTTTCCCAGGCCATTTCAAAGCATTACTTTAAAGTTAACCACTACTCATTTAGTATCAAGCCCGTTCATCTGCAAGGACTTAGGTAATGCAAGTAGATGATATTCTAAAAGGAATTATATAGGAAAATGGGATCACAAGGGACCTGATGGAGTGTCAGCACATAAACACTCCTCAGCAGCGTGTTACCTGTGTAGCTATATTTTGCATGGACTGTAAGATTAACTTTATGCACGAGTCCTGAAGCTGTATTTTCAGTCTACAGATATTACTGCAGATTATCCCAGGCTCAGACCACTCTCTGCTGCTCTGCTGACACTGAACAGCAGATCTAACTCTTCAGAAAGAGGGCTCTTGTGAATCAGGCAGAGCTGGCATCTCTCCAAATCTAATCTTATTTCTAAAGACAACACAGATGAGACAACATGGGCAAAAAGAAAAGCTGCCAGGGTTCACAGCAAATCCCTGATTCTGTAGTTGATTTGCACAAATGTGCAACTTGCACAAAACCAGTATCCTGGTACAGCAGAGGACCAGTGCAATGTTCAGCTGATCAATTAACCCTCCCCATCCACTACACCAGGGATACCATTTAACTGTGAGCAAAGATCCAGACTAGTATCATGGTACAGGGCAGACTCTCACAATGAGCAAAAAAATATAGCTGCAAAGTGTTTTGCACCATATTCAAACATCACATATTTATTTTGGCTCAGGGTTTCATTCAAGGAAAAAAAACACCCTGTTTTGATTCTGCCTAGCGCTATGTGAGATATCCATGTGGGTTGCAATAGCTTTTTTCATGCCATACAAAACAACAATGATCATTTTATGTGCTCATCCACACTGGAGTAAATAGTCTCTTAGTAATCTGAAATAATATTTTGTAAAGGAGATCGTATTATCTGAAATTTTATTACATAGGCTACATTCTATTTATCCAAATTTTGCCAGACTATAAATTTAACACCTTAAAAAGAAGAGTGACATACATTTCTTTCAAGATGCCTTGCTTTATTTGTTCATTCAGACTAATCTCCACCTTCTTGTTCTCAGCAGATTCAGTAAAATACTCAGATGTCCCATTGGAAAGTTCTTTTTTCTGCTCCAAAAGAAAACACAGGTTTAAAACATGACATACCAAGCTATGATTATTCAACATAAAGCTCCATTTCTAATACTAAGACTTACAGATGTTCTTTATTATTTTGATGTGAGCAGTCTAAGAGAAAAAGAATTATTTTTCATCTTTGAATATTGGGGCGTCTAGTAAGTTCCCTCCCCTGTCAGAATCCCAACAAACGTATTTCATATGCTAAATTATCCCGCAAACAAACAAGACTGTAATGTAAAGGATATAGCTTTCCAAACCCTCTGAGGAAACTGTTGGCAAATATTTGACATCTTTGTGGCTCAAACTGTGACAAATGCCAGGAATCTCTCTTGCAGACAGGAGCATGTTTGTCAGCTTTTTTTCTGAAGAGACTGACTGGCGCAGTGGTCTATACATTTATTCTCAGAAGAATTCCCATGATTTTCCATACTTACCAAAAAATAGAGTTTATTTACACATTTCAGGAGGCAAGGGTTAAAACTTTTAATACTAACTTTCAAACGCTCACAGCTTGGAGTGGTTGGCTACTACAGGACAACAAGGGAATTCTTTCTGGTCTCAGCTAACAGCAGCACCATGGTTTTATATAATACGAGATCGAAGCAAGAGGGAGGGAAGGAAAATGCTCTTTTTCTTCAAGCTGTGAGCGTTTCCTTTCACAATGAAACAATCTCAGTCAGAGCAGGGCCAGTTCCTGACTTCGCTATTAAAAACTATATACTCAAAAAAGAAAGTACTACTTCAGAGGCTATGGAGAGAAAAAAGTGTGTCAACATTAGAGAAGGGGCTTTGTGCACCTCCTTTTCTTGATATCGCTTTTCTCCATCAGCCTGCATGATGCAACTTCTGACTGGAGCTCCTCAAATGGAGGCAGTGCTTATTTATACCCTTGCTCCATGCTGTAAAGCTGGCACATGAACCAGATGGTATAAAAGAAGCGAAGGAAGTAGGGAAAGACTGCAGAGGCACAAGACCAAAGCATGTACATGACCGCTGCCTGGAACACCTCTAAACCTGTCACTTCAAGGCATTGAAGCCCTGCCCATTTTTATCTGTATTTCTGTTTTAAAGGAGAGGGGATAAACCTCACTGCTCTTTCCAGAAGACTAAGCAAGTCAAAACAACTTCCTGTTTTCTAAGCAGAAAAAGGGTAGTCAGGCAATGAAATCAAGCTATTTTGACAGTTTCAGAAAGACCTTACAGCTGTTCTGAGCCATTCTTTCAGAGGCAAATTATGCAAACTTCTTTGTGTGTACTGATAGATGCAAGTTCTGTCCACTAATGGTGCAACATGTGTGTTTACAGCGGGCAGAAAACACACGGGACATACATGCAGTGTGATTTCAACCTCAGAAATCAAGACTAACTAGTTTATTCTGAGAGATTAATTGCTGCTTCTATTCTAGTTAGAGGTATGGGCTCCCCTAATTTGACTAAATACTTTTTCATCATATTTTGTAAACTATTCAAGAAGGGAGCATCATTAAGTACTTGAGAGCTCTGCTAATTTTAAGAGAAGACACTCTTAACCGTAACAACTGTAGAAACTATTTGAATTTCCAGTAACACTCACACTACTCAGCCTGAAGGATCTTGCACAATCCCTCTGCTGCAAAGCAGCTGGAGAGCACTCTTACTTAGCCAGAGAACTGAAGCATTTCAGTTTCTGCTTTATGGTAACCGTAAGGCTAATTCTATTAAATCTTCTTCAAGTCTCCACACAGCGCATCATGATAGGATTGCCACTCCATTAAGGCAACTCTGGTAGATGTGGTAAGCAATGTGATGTACAAAATCCAGAGGGCTGGGGACAGTTCCTGTCCACAGGTACTCACTACTGCAGATAAGGAAGAAACCTCAGTTCTGACTTGCATCTGATTATGAACAGCGCATGATTGCTGTCTGGAGTGTACCGTCACACCAGGGTGTCAAGGACAGACCCTGGAGAGAGGCAAAGATGACGAAGCTCTGTCACTTGTGAGTTGAGTCAGACTGGAGTTAATGGTCCGGAGTTGTAGGGTAACACATTCCCTCCCTACGCCATCATCATCCTTTTATTTTGGTTTCAAGTAACTTATCGCATTAAGCAGTGACAGAAAAGGGTTAAGGCATTAAAAAAATTAAAAATCAAAATGATTTATATGTGAAACACTTCTGAACATGCCCTCTAAGTACAGTAGATTTTCCCCTCGGAACCACACCCTGTAAGTGCTGTATTTTGAGAGCTGAACAATTAACATAAGGCATATGAGTCAGTCTTTGAAAGACTCTGTGGGAACCAGAGAGCCTTTTGCTATTAGGAGTGATGTAAACTCCCTAAGGCTGGAATAAGTCCACAATACAAGGCAGTGAGAGTCATAAATAACAACAATGGGCACCCCATATACTACTAAGACACTCAGCCATTATTGGTGATACCTCCTTTATTTTCTTTATTAGACTTAATAATTTTAGTTAATTAAAAAAAAATAAAACAACACTGCCTGTTTTGGGAATACTATTTATTTCCTATGGGAACTTTGGGACTTGTCAAAGAAAGAAAAAAGGCTAATCTGCTCTCATCCTGTCTAGTAATCCCAGATTCCTTTTAGGCAGTGAAATAATTAAAGAAAAATATTCCAGGCATAAAAAGGAGGACAGCAGAAGCAGACATCATATAAACAATGACACCATGACAGAGAAAAACGTCAAAGCCCCGCCAGACTTGTGACTTGACTCTGAAAGAGCTGCGGGGAGGTGGGATCGCTGCTAGCAAATTAAAACCACATTTCTTGGCAAATTGTTAAAGACAGACATATTTACATTTGTATAGAGACTGGGTGGGCACAAAAGATTAAAATGCTTCTTTAGCCCTTGAACTGTCAAGTTCTATTAGAAATATGTGCTCTTAAAATCCTAGGGTAAGCTCGCTCTTTTTTGTCACTAAAACTCGGCAAAGAAGTGCCTCCAGTGTTACAAAATCTTACTGCTCTACCTGCTCGTAACACTGGCCTCTCAAAACCTGCTTTTAAGACCCTTAACACTTATCCAAAGAATTCTCTGGGAGAAAAGTAAAAACTTTATTAAGACCTAGAGAAAAGCTTTATTCTTTTACTATCTTACTCAACTTACTATCTCACTCAAAATGAAGAAGAAACCCTCAAAACATTAAAAGCGGTGACTGCCATCTGCAGCTCTCTCCAAGACAGCTAAATTCAGCAATACAGCATTAAATACCTAGAAAAGAATTACTCATGGATGTGGCACTTGTGAGGAATCGTTACAGCTTCTTGTCATGAAGAATCATAGAATGGTTAGGAGAGGGAAAGAGTTGGCTTTTCACTGATACTCATGCAATATTGGTTTTAATGTCTTTTTCAGTCTAATGTTTGGGATGCTGGGTTGAAAGAAAACTTTCCAAAGTGACCAGTGCTGCCACCTTTCCCACCTCCCATTTAGTTCCATACTTTCTAGCTGTCTCTTGCTCTTCTCAGAGTAACAGTTACACATGCTTCTGTACTAATAAAGTAACACTAATGGGAAATTAAATCTTGTGTCTGGCTAACAAAAAAACCCAAACCAACAGAACACAATAAAACACACATTGTTTCTGAATTGCATTTATCAATGTGGCCCAACTTGCTCATCAAAAACACTTAATAGGAAACATCAGTGGGTCCAATAAATCAAATATAGTGTTGGAGTGGCATGTGGGAGGGAACTCTGAATATAATAATGTAGACAATGCAATGAAATAAATTATTATCCCAGCATACACAAGTGAATAAAATTAGTACAATGAATCAGAGAGAAACACTTATTTAGAGGAACTATATGTAAGCTTGCAATTGCATGGCTTCTTTTAACGTCACTCTGAACAGTACCGTGAGCTCCACCACCTAAGCCAGCCTTTAGGTTTCAGAACAGTTCTAAGAGATGACTGGCAGATCAGAGAGGTCAGGCAGGACTCTTTCCAATCTGATAAACAGAAAACGGCTCCTAAAGCAAGTAAGGAGCTTGGCAGGGAAGGACGAATCAGATACCATAAATCTAACTGATACAAAATTGACGGAGGCAGGACTTTGGGTTTAGTCTTCTGCCCTCTCCCATCCCACATGAAGGAAAAGCTTCCCACAACTTCAGGATGCAAATTTTTCTGTGTTTCCAGTGTAGTGATGCATCTATCCTGGCAATTCTACTTATGAACTCCTACTGCATCATAAAACATTTAGAGATGTTTTCCAAGAACAGAAATACTTATACCATTCTCACCCTGAAATACAGTTCTTGGACTTGCAGAATATTGCTCTACAGTTTAAAGCGGACTGTTCTGCTCTGTATGTCAGCAAGTTCCAGTAAAAAGCATTAAGGATCATTCCATGTTACACATGGGAGTACTGATTTTTCATTCGAAATAGGCAATTTCAAGAAATGCTGGTTGTTTAAAAACACCCTTCTTTTCAAGACTGAAATTTAAGAAATAACCAGAGAAAAATGCATCTTTCTGGCGAGGAGCAAAACTGTATAACCTACCCATGGCCTAGCACAGAAAGGAAAATCTCCTGGATCACAGTCTTCATTATCTAGTACCAAAATTAATTTTGATTTAACATTATGGATCTTACTATTAAATTTTTGCTTGTCAAGAGTCCCTATGATCTGTACTATTTAGTCCAAGAGTTGGCCCAATCTGTTAAAGCCTCTGAAATACACATTCCACCTTCTCCTTTTTCAAACTATGAGGTGTGAACCCAGGTTTCTCACTCAATACGTAAGTCTTGGCAATTCCAAACATTCCAAAGGTCCCCAAAGCATCAGCAGATTAGCTTAAAGCATCTGACTTCTATGAGGAAAACGCCTGCTTTCGAAGTGTTTTGTTTGGAATTTAATTGGGAAATTCAGAGTTCTCTGGGTTTGCATTTGAACACTTGCTAGATAACAGAAAATGGGAAAATAAGTTGTAAATGGCATAAACCAAATAAATTGTGGTACTGCACAGAAAAAATAAACTTGCAGGGAGACCACTGTAAATATTGATACACGTCTGAAACGCAGATAGGAAGAACATCCGTAACACTTTCTATAGCCACAGAAGGTGCTTCTGAAACAAACGGCTATTTACATACTGAGAAGCACATGATACATGCTCTGTGTAGTTGCTTGAAGGCAAAAAGCCTTAAAAATAATGTTAAGTAATTAAGCTATTAATCATTCTGATTTTATATGCTGGTGCTACTAGACTCAGATTCTATCTTCAGAGAAAGTGTCCACTGATAAGAAAAAGAAGCAGAACCAATAGCTTTGCAACCAAAATAACTTCTCTCAATGACACTGAAGAAAAACGTGAAGCATATTAATGATGAATCTTTAGGTTTTTAAGAAAAACAAGGTCCAGCCTTTTCTATCAATTTTAAGGTTTTGCTTCTAGGGATGCTGGGGAGGGACTCTTCATTAGGGACTGTAGTGACAGGACAAGGGGTAATGGGTTAAAGCTTAAACAGGGGAAGTTTAGATTGGATATAAGGAAGAAATCCTTTACTGTTAGGGTGGTGAGGCACTGGAATGGGTTGCCCAAGGAAGTTGTCAGTGCTCCCTCCCTGGCAGTGTTCAAGGCCAGGTTGGATGAAGCCTTGGGTGGCATGGTTTAGTGTGGGGTGTCCTTGCCCATGTCAGGGGGGTGGAACTAGATGATCTTAAGGTCCTTTCCAACCCTAACTATTCTATGATTCTATGATTTTATGTTCCTCTGAAGTGTTTCATCTTTGGTGAAGGAGGATTTTTGACTCAATACCACTTTAAAAACATTCTGATCAGCTCTACAGCTTTGGTGCCACTGTGCTAGGAGGAGACCCGCTTAAGAGGGGAAAGCTGATGGCCAAGGAGCTATGAAAGGCCTGGAAAAGGAACATGAACACTTAATACGGTGCTAGCTCTGTACAGGGTCCAGCCTGCTTAAGCTAAGACTTAGGTTTCTAAAGCCTAAGGGTCAGTCAGTAACCCAGTCTGTCATCTTCTTGCACTGCAAGGTGCCTCCATACTGTGCTTGAAAACTTCCTGGGCACTTCCTGTAGACACCTAAAAACACCTCTTAGACCAGAGACAGGTGTTTCTTTCTCCCCAGTGCTGATGCTTTTCAGACAGGTAGGCAAGCACCTGACAGCTGTGACTGCTCTGGGGTGGCCTGAAGGCCTGGGCTCCCTCTCTCTGCTGGGTTAGTGTGGTGGAGAGATAGGACAGGGTCAGAAGTGGCTGTGGTGCCAGAGTCCTCATGCTGCATGCCTGTGCCTGTGTACAGTGAACCACAAAGGGAAGGGTGAATGAAGGCTTTCCCCCGAGTTCTCTAAGATGCAGGGGTCAGAGAGCTGTCTGTAGTGCAGAAAGTCTAAATTCAGTCTTCTTCAGGCTAAGCAGAGTTTAGAAATCATACATTTTGCCTTACCAAAGACTCTCAATGTGAGAGGATGGAGACATCTAGCACTTCTCATAATTTCTTTCCCCTCAGAGCAGAAAGGAGCAGCTTTGTGCACAGAAAACCTCCCTGCACATCTCCAGAGACTGTGATGGGAATTTATGGTGTTAGGGAAGGCAGACTGACTAGTGTCCTGCCAACAGATCTAAAGCATGTGGGATTTTTGCAAGGCAGAGTATAAAATCAGTGCTGAAGTCAGGTCAGTATTGCCGCTCTATCTCTATAGTCTCCAGCCTCCAGCATCAGTGGTGGTAAAATCAGGCTTTTCATATGCTGCATATGCCTTGCAAACACATTGATGTGTATTTGTAATTGCAGGTGATGTGATCTGCAGTGCAAGACACACCTCATCCTGCTGCAGGTGGTGGGTTTAGAAAGCAGCAAGATATCTGCATTTGTGTATATCACATTAGTTTTATATTATACAGGGAAGTGGAATTGAGAATGTACAGTTTTGTGGAAATTCAGGTAAAAATCAAATTAGATGCCAGCCAGGAGAATTTTCATGTTTTGTTCTAGTGCAGTTGCAATACCTGCTCAGTATTAAAGAAAACAAACAAACAAAAGTGGCAAAACTGGTAAGGTTTGGAAAGCCTTGGCTTTGTTCTCCCAGGTATAATAACCTAGATCAAAAGGCAACTCTCTGTGAATCACATTTTCAGACACCAAAAATAACAAAATCAGGAACCTGGAAATAAGCTTATTTAAGATGTTGCGCCACATACACAAATGGAGCATCTGGATGTGAATG
>JBCJKH010053457.1:0-12930 GCA_039877255.1 Loriculus beryllinus
CATTGCACATCCCCACACCACCATCCCTGTCTGTCTGACTGATGGTCAGAGACCAGCTTCTGCCATGGCAAAAAGCACAGGGTCTGCTGGGGAACATCAGCAGAGGGACTGCAGTTATTTTGAGCCTTGGGGAATGAATCAGGACCAAGAAATCCCTTCTGAAAGAAGGGATTCTGGTCAAATTTGAGTTTATTTTTCCTCTTCCTCACCAGTAGGCTTTTCACAGTGTGAAGCTTCAGGGAGAAAAGGGGACTATGAGCAGACTTGAGCGAAGTGTTTGAAACCTACCTTTGAAGGAACTTAGTTTTCTTCTTCATTGCTTTGATTACAGTAATTACTTGCTTGAACCCAGGGCTCATCATTCCACATTATTAGCCATGTAAAATAAGTCTGAACACGTCACTTCATGCTGTGTACATTTGGCTTCAGAGCAGCCCATTTAGTAACACAAGCTAATTCAAGATAACACAGGTTTAAACTGTGCGTAAACCTACTAGATAATAGTTATGTCGGTATCTGTCTTAAAACTAGATATAAATCTTTATATAGATACTCTATATCTTTTACTCCTCAAGAGCAGTGTAGAGGTTAAACTTGAAAATAGCTTTTTTTATTTATTTATTTTAAATTATTTTTGATGTGGCATATTTTAAGGAAAGGAAGTCTATGTAAAGTAGTGTATTTTATTATGCACGCATCCCTGTCTGGAGATTTTGTGTCTAAAAAGCAAGGTGACTGTGTTCATATCTTTCTTTGCTTACTCTTCATTTCCCTGATGATGTAGCTTACAGAGCTGAGAAGGTGGTTAGGCTGTGGAAGGGGTGCTTGTTTATGGCTGTGAAGATGTGAAAATAAACCTGTCTCATGCAGGGATTTGGACAGGTTTGAGTTGATCTTCTAGCGGTGTGTTCCTGCAGATCACTTGTGGTTTTACAGCCCTTTTTGAGCTAATCTTAATGGCAAATAAATTTTGTTAGCTGCTCCTTTGCCCTTGTATGGAGCGTATACCTCTAGTTGCTGAACACTGAACCACCCTTGTTGGAGGCAGCAGTGGGTGTGATGGGGTTGGCATGACCAGTGCTGGCTCTGGTGTCACATCAGCATCTCATTCAAAACCTCTCCAGTATTGAGTGTTCTCATCCTGGCACTTGCTGTTCTTAAGTAATCTGTTTCAGTGTTTCATCCATGTTTATTCCATAAGGATCCTTGCCTAGTATATGAACGCCTGCTGGCTTTTGTGATGAGGGAGCATGTGGTTGAAAAATGAGGTTGATCTGAGATTTGAGCTGCTTCCACTTACTGGAAGAAGCTCCATCAAGCTTTCCAGGATTTAGCAACAGCTTGCTGTACCATCCCAGACTTCCAGCCTCCTCAGGGGCAATTTGCCTTCACTTTATGGCAGAAGTGGCAATGAAGAGTACTCTAGGTTGCACCCCTTGTTGACGCTATACCATCACCAAGACAGAGAGCAAGACTTTCACGAACACATCACAGACACCATTGCATGTGTGTCTTGCAATACACTCCTGGAAATAGTCCTGTGTCACGGGGCTGTTGGAGCAACTGGCCTCTGAATTATTTTCTCTGAGCCAGGACTTCACTTGAAGACCTCAGAGCCAGGGTTGTCTGAGGTCTGTCCCATTCTTCTGATGGCATTGGACTGGATAAATGAGCTCCCAAAGTAAAATATCCTTGGAAATACCCTACACTGCAGGCATGCTACCTCCGAGCTCTCTTGTTTTCCCTCTCTGGAGCTGATTTCTTCAGAACAAAACTCAGAATGTAGATAGATTGAAAATTACAAATTTCTCATAGGACATATATAGGAATGACATACAATAGTGTGTTGCTTTCTTTCATCCCTAGCTCCCTCTGAAAGATCACTAAATGGTGGGGCTCTGGATACAGGGATTTCGAGGAATAATGTTGTACAAGATGCTGGAATTCCAGCCCCTTTTTTTCTTGGCAGGCTGAAAGGATATTTCCCTCTGGGAGTCCCTTCTGCAGATGGATCCTTGCAGAATGAAATAAGTTTGGAATGAATAAGGAAATAGTTTCCAGCAGACTGCTCTGAAAGTTAGCAGCACTGTCAGGTTTGGAGGTGGTGTTGGGCTCCTGCCCAATCCAGCTGTCTCTTCTGTCTGTTTCTTTTGCAGGAATGTATTGCTTTATCCTTAAGCTGTGTATCAAATATGGCTTTTCTGGGGTGGGATATTATTATTGGAGTACCTTCCCAAAGTGGAACTGGAGGATTCTGGTTTAGGTAGGATTATGTCCGTCCTTGTGCTGCACAAGGTGTTGGGTGGCACACCAGCAGTGCAGTCGATGGAGGATAACAATAAGAAAATGAGATTTGAGGCTGCAGCTTGTCCTTTTGGTTACCTGGTTTAGGTATTTCCATTAGTTTTGGAGGAAGTCAGATTCCAGGGATCTTTTGCAGTGTTCTCCCTTATATCTGTTCAAAAATGGTAGAGGTGGTTCAGGGCTCATTTGTAGACAGTTTTTGATAACTGGAAGGAAAGTTTTCACATTGGTCTTAAAATAAGGTCTCAAAGGCTAGACCAGGTCTCTTCAGGAGGTAGTGGGAGCAGGTTATTAAATAATTGGATGGGAGTAGAGTCAATCCTACCTATTTTGACAGTCCTGCATAATTCCTCATCCTTCTATTAAGGAGCGAGGAGATGACTGGCACCAAAGCTGTTTGGTGTGGTGTTTTTTAGGCAATACTTCACTAGTAGTGATATTTTCCTTGGCTTTCTGCATGTCTCTTGCTCTAGTAGCCACGGTGAACTTGATGTCTGGCCTGAAAGTGCAATAACACTGGTTTATGATGCAAAACAAAGTGTGCTAGAAACTAAAAAAGCCTTATTTGGAATTCACAGCAAGGTATAATTGTCTAGCTGGCTGTGGGTAATACTTCATTGGGTTGTAGGAAGTTGAAACTCCAGAATGACCATCTGCATAAGGAACTGGCCAACTTTTTTGGCTGGACAAAAAGTCCATCAAAAGCAAAAGGCTGGAGATGCTGTTGCCATACCAATTGATGCAGCTCCTACCTTGGAAATAGGGTTTTCAGAAGCATTAATGCCAAATGGATGGGCCAGGTGCTGCAGTGTGCTGGGGAGCAAGAAGATACAAGTGGTATATTGAGGATCTGGGAGGAGAAAAAGAGCTGAAAGGAGGAGATGCGGAGGTAAAGTCATTTCGGATTGGCATTTGAGTGACCTGAAGTGTTGAAATCCAAGTTCTCTATGAAATCTTTAGGAGGACTTCACTTTGGGGGCTTCCTGGGGGCTCTCTGGAGCATCCAACAGGAATAGCCCAAAACACTTGACTTGGGAACTGAAGAACTACGCCAGGTCTGCCAAAATGTGTATGTGCTGCATAGCCACAAGTGGAAAATACGATACTAAGAAATCTTAACACCATTACTAGTCATCCTTTTACTGTCTTTCTGGATTGGAGGGAATATTTGAAGGTTAAGTAAGCCTCTTGACAGTATGTTGTGAGTAGGTGGAGGTGAGAAGAACAGCCAGTTTGAATTTGAAGCTGTGCTGGATATGCTAATGCTGAATATGGAGGTGTTTTAATTGGGTTGTCTTCTCTAGGAATTTTTTGATTTTTGGTTTTTGTTAACAAAATATGCTTCTTAATTTATATTTCTTTTAATTCCTGAAGTCTCACAGCTAACACATTATAAAATAGCCCAAGCTTATTAAAATTACTCAATACAACCCTTTTTTATAGTTTTAGCCATAAAAACCAGATTGTGTAACTTCCATGGACCCTTGATAACACATATAGCGCACATGAACTGGGGTCTCATTCATATTCTGCCTCCACCTATCACATGTGGTACATGTTTCAGTAAGAGAAGGTAAATAGATACTGAAATAGTCAATGTTCTCCAAACTTAATCGTTGTAACCTCTCTCAAAAAGTTCTTATTGATGGTAGAGTTCGTACTAAGTTTGAGGCTGTGTTTTGTAGGGTAGAAATACAGAAGCCATATTCAGAAGAGCCTTTTTTGATGTCCTGTGTTTATTCAGTGCTGTACTTGGTTGTGTCTGGAATCTAACCTCAGAGCTGCATGGTCTGAGGTTTGTAAAGTAGTCAAGAAGCAGGACTGGGCAGAAAATACCATGCAGGGTTATTGAGAGAAAAGGGGAAGGTTGAGAAGATAGATTTGTGTGTTCTAGTTGCTTCTCGTCCACAGACCAGTTCTTACCTTCATGGGGCAGGGGAATGTCACACTACAACCCTAGTTACCATGCTCTGATTCAGGCTCTAACAGTCATGGAAATAAAAATTAGGCACTCCATCCTCTTGACCTCATATTTCCTCAGGAGTTTCGTGACATGATGAACAGAGCTGCAACACTAACAGTCCTGTTAATGGAGTGAAATACTTGCTTTCACTTCCATTTGAAACTGCTAGTTATTTTTCCTAGACTACTTCTGCAACTTGGCTGATAAGTTTAATAAATTACTTGGACTCTCTTTTTAAAAAGCAGCAACAATGCAACAGCAGCTAAACTTTCTAACCTTGCACTGTCATTTGGCTTTCTTGGTTTATACCTAAATTGCTAATGTGTAAAAGTACTTTTCTGTTGAGAGGGTTTTCTGCACAAAGATTTTGACGTGAATATTACTAGATTTGGCATTTCCATACTTTTGGAATGGTGTTTCCTAGCTTTTGATCAACACTATTTTCATTCAGTGAAAATACATGCCTTTTCTGTTTCTTCTCTAACTGGTAATTGACAAGGGTTTGCACCCTTAGTTTTGATTGAATTTTCTGTTATCTTGGAATAAGCAGGAACATCTTTATTATCATGATGATTCTGTGCCATCCTTTATGACTGCTGTGTACAGGCAGCAGATAAACACTGCTTTTGTGCACCACGATAGACATGATGGTGCTGACCTCAGGTGTTCCCTTTTCCACCCTCCAGATCACGGGATACTCCTATTTTGGGGTTATCTTTTTCCTTTGTAGTTTTGGAGTATACTGCACTGAAGTTCTTATTTTTCCTTCTTTGAAGGTTATCATATAGCCTTGGGTTTTGTTTTCCTTTCCACTTGTTAGGGGAAGCTATGACTCTCAGGTGCTCCCATGACTCCAGGAGTTGTGAAAACACCAGTTTTACTACAAGGACTGGCAACACTGAGGTTGACCTGTGGCAAAGGGTGCCTCTTCTAATCAGCCATTTCAGGTCCCCTTCACAGACCAAGTTTTGCCATTGTCCATGTTATTTCACCATAGAATAGTTACTAGCACAGAGCTTCCGTCATTGCTACCAAGACCAGAATTCTCAGTAACTAGCTCCACAGAGGTACGCTGGGCTCTGGGAGATACTTGACTGCACTGAGCATGTTCTGTGCATACTTTTCAGGTTTTAGTAACTGATACTCCAAAACCACAATTCCTTCTTTAGGGACAAAGCATTTTGTATGCCAGTTTTTCACAGCAGTTTGCTGTTAAAATGAATTTTGTTTTCCAAGAACAAAAAAAAGAGACTCATATTTTTCCACATAAAAATCAAAGTTTGTTTTTCCTTTTTTGCTTTCCTATAACTCTTAAGGGGTCCTATTGATTTTTTTTTAATTTATTTTATTTTGTTTTTTCCTTAGCCTCTATGAAAGGGGGGATAAAAGAAATCCAGCATTTGGATTAAAACCAAGCATAAAGAATTTTAGCATGAGTTACTCAGGTTACACTGTGTGTGCAAGGTGTGTCTAAAATCAAGAACAGGTTTGTATTTAAAAGGAGTTTATTAACCAGAGGAAGCACTCATTAGTTAAGGAAACAAGTGTATTGTTTCTGATCAGCTTGACACTGGGTATTTTAGCACAAGAGTGCCTTAGCTTCCCATTCCTGAGTTGTGTCCATAGTTTGGAAGAGGATATTAAACATTCCTATGTTTTCATCCTGTTTCTGAGTCTTCATCCTGGTATTCAGTTGAATAAATAGTATTTTTCTTTGTAGCTGCAGAAATGGTTTGGAGGGTTTTCTTGTTTTAAAAATCTGGTATTTGGTAATTAGTCACAAACTTGCGCTGTGTGGATAATGCAACATGTGCTGTTTGAGTGTTTCATTTGATTCAAAACTGGCTTTAATGTCTTTAAATAAATGCTATCTTGCTCTTGGCACTTGATAAAGAAAAATCTTAACGCTGCTCTATGCCATGTGTGTTCAATAGCCTGCAAGAATTGAGGCTACAATGATTCAGGAGCTCTTGCTTTCATTCTGAAATGCTTTGCCAGGAGTTCTGCTGCAAATAAAATGTGATATAACATGGGTTTTATATCTCATTCATCTTCCAAAGTGGAAGAATGAGCTTGTGAAGTCCTGCTTCCTATATGAACCTCAGGGGGTATGTGTGGTTGGTGGCACATCCATGGGGGAGAACTTTCTGCAGACCTCCTCTCTCCATGTGCAGGCACCCAGTGACTGCATCAGTAACATCTGCCCCTCAGAATGCCTGAGCACTGCCATATTCCTTCTTTTCAGTATTCTTCTCATGTGTAGTATTTTTTTTACATGCTAAGTATGTCAAGGTCATAAATACTTTAACATGCAGAAGATGTGCAGCAAGAGAAGTATGTCCTTTTGGACAGCTCTTCCCCTTCCCTGCCAGCCCTGCCTGCCGGACCTCGGCAGGGGCCCGCATCCCCTTACGTGACTGAGAAGCAAGTTCTGCTAAGCCAGGAGATGAACCTCTGAGCATCCTGCCACCAACCTCAGCTCTGTGGGGACACCCCCACCACTGCAGAGGCTGGAAACTCTCATTGGTTCTTATTGCTATCTCCCAGATTCACAAATTCCTTCCAAGTTGCCTTTGTTAAGTGTGTGCCTTGGTCTGCTCATAACTTCATGAGGTGGCAATGGTTTTAGATGGGTATCATCAAAATCCTGGCGACACTTCCAGCTGCATGAGCAAGCACATAGGGGAAGGGAATGCTTGATCTGCATTAAAGAATGAAGCTGTGTGTCCATGCTGCAGGATTTTAATTCTCCAGTGACCCATCAAATTGCTTCTAGGACTTTGCTTGTCCATTTTCTGACATCTTTATTCTTTTAAGCCTACCCAAACCATGGAGGACTGCTCCTGAAGCTTCTGATGAGAAGCAGCATTTTGGCAGGGCTGGGGGCAAAGTGATGTCCTGTACCTTTCTCCTTAGGAGGACATCTCTCTTGGCATTTTTAGTGAGGTTAAGAGAATATCTGTAATATGAGGTAATCTCTTGGAATTTGGAGTGAATATGTTTTTGTCACTTTGGTATGATTTCTATGTTGATATAAAATCTTTGCTGTACTTTGCATGATTTTTATATTATCTGTAGTCACTTGTATCAGCACTCTGTTGTACACAATGTTGTGATAAAAGCCTGAATTAGTTGGAAGCATTGTAAATAGGAGAAAAGGTATGATAATTGATTGCTTTCACTTTGATTAATCATAATTTGTGCTCAAATACATGAGTTAGGCAGCAAAGACTAAAGAAGGTAGAATAAATGGAAAAAGATTAAAAAAGCAGGTCAGTGTTACAGATATCTCAGGAGCATTATGAGCAGGAGGGGAACTCTCCCTTGGTTTGCCAGGTGTGTTTTCCGTTTAAGTGTTGGCCCTCATCTGTATGTATGGAGTTGCTGGACTCAACCTACCCACAGAAGTCTCACTGAACTGAGATTTACAACATATGTTGTGCCAATGGCCAAGCTGATCATTCTTGTTCGGTACAGAGCACCAAGCTCATGGATGCTGATGACAGAGCAATGCTTTGGGAAGCTGCAGAAGGAGACTCTTTATCTACCACACCTTTTATCTAGCATGAAAGTGTATTTGTACTGTCAGAAAGTTACCTACAGGCATTCCGTCACATCATTTTAACCTCAGTAGATGACAGGCATGCTTTAGTGTGAGAGCAGTAGGTGTGTATCCATGCTAGCTTAATAAATGAAGCCATAGGACAATGCAGATATGCTTGTTTGCCACTTCATAGAATCCTCGACTTGGTTTTATTGGAAGGAACCTTAAAGCTCATCCAGTTCCAGTCCCTTCCGCGGGCAGGGACACCTTCCACTAGATCAGTTTTCTCCAAGCCCCATCCAACCTGGCCTTGAGCGCTGCCAGGGACGGACAGAGAAGTCCCACAGCTCCTCTGGGCACCCTGTGCCAGGGCCTCACCACCCTCTTGGGGAAGTACTTCTTCCTAAGTTCTCATCTCAATCTCCCCTTTGTCAGTTTAAAGCCACAGGGCTTTGAGCAACCTGCTCTAGTGGAAGGTGTCCTTGCCCATGGCAGGGGGTTGGAACTGGATGAGCTTGAAGGTCCCTTCTAACCCAAACCATCTGTGATCAGTTGATTCTTGACAAAATACGGAGCCCACGTGGCATGAGAAATGATATCCACCTAGTGCTTTTAAGGTACAACCCTGGAGCTGCGCACATAGGAAACTTATAATCCGTTTCCACCCACCATAGGTCTGGTTTGGCGGAGGCAGGCAAAGGAAAATGGCTGCAGGCAAAGCATCCTTTTTGCTTGTATTTTTCTTCCAATAAATCAACCAGTATTCAGTGCAACTCCAAAAAGGTTTCTCCTTTGGATGAAAAAAGCGAGCAGCAGGTTGCTGTGACGCAGGTTTTGCACCGTCACTGGACTGAACACTCCTTAAACTAACAGAGAGGGTGAAAGGTGGTAGTGTTTTTGCACTGAATCTGTGGGTTTAGATGAGGCAGCACCGTTTCTTTTACAAAAGCATGTTTATAGCGACTCCTTAAGAAGTTTAGACTGGAGGGTTGTTTCCAGAAACTGCCCCCTCCCCGCTTGCCAGGTCCCATATGTTTGTCTTGGCAGGATGCGATGTCTGCTTGGCTGGTTCTGGGATATTAAATTGAAGAAACACAGAGCTCTTGATGCTTTTCAATAGGGCTTCTATTGAGTTAGTGGCAGGATAGAGCTGTAAGCCACCTGTGATTGTCCAACAGGGAAAAAGGGAGAAATGAGAGGGGTGGGGAGAGAGCCCTGGAAACCTTTCTCAGTTTCATGGATAGTATGGTCAGATGACAGTATTGTTTGGGAGTCAGCAGCTTTGTGTTGGGTTGAGTGTTGAGTCCTTTTGCTGCTGTTCTGGGTCAGTCAGCGTTGGCGGTAGGTGAATAAATAACGCTAGTAGCTGGAACTGCACATCTGTGTGAAAGGGCAAGCAACTTTCTCTTTTATCATGAATGCAGAACCTGTTAAGAGATTTTGTTGGTGGCCCTAAATGGGATTAGATTTGGATATCCCAGTTCTGACACTTAGGGATGCTGTATCTCTGCATTTCATTTTTAAGGCATGCATGGTGATAGATCCAGTTACTGTGTAAAAAACTAAGCTGTTGGGAGTCTGTCTTGGGTACTCTTAGGAAATCGTGGAATCCCAGACTACTTTAGCTTGGAAAGGACCTTAAAGCTCATCCGGTTGCAACCCCCTGCCATGTGCAGAGACACCTTCCACTAGACCAGGTTGCTCCAAGCCCCATCCAGCCTGGACTTGAACACTGCCAGGGAGTAGACGGGGCACATGCAGTGCCCATCTTCATTATCTGTCTCTGTTGGGCTTGATGAGAGAGAGCAATACTCACCTTCTTCCAGTCAAATAAAGCCCTCTTTTGCCCTGTCACATGCTTTGAAGAGTGGAAAGGAAGCAAAAAAGATTTGGAGAAGTCTCCAGGAGAAGGAGAGAAATCCCTTTGCATTTTTGCAGGCTTGGACAGTCTGTCATTCTTTGTCTTGATTCTGTCTCTGATTTACTGCTGCCAATATCCTACTTCTGTGTCTAAGTGCCCTGTTGCATGCACTGTTCCACACAAGGAAATGCCTTGGGTGTGGAGCAGATGAAAGTGAGGCAGGAGGGCTCATATGGATCATTGACCAGTACATGGCCTGAGCATCCCTACCTTTGTCATGTAAAGGAAGAGTTTTCTTCTCTGTTTAAAGGACAGGTGTCAAGATGGTGGAGGAACCTCCTCCTGAGTAGGCTTGTTTCCTTTTTGAACACAAGCTGCTCTTCTTTCTCTACAGTCATCATAAACACTTTGAAGAGCAGCGAGGTTTGTCATTTCACACACCTAAGTCTGTCTGGACCCTGCTTTCCTGACCTTAGCTGATGACAGTCACTTTGCTCGCACTCAGGTGAGAATTGATCTGAACAGCTCTGTAACTCATGCAGACAAACCTTGTCTCACTGTGTTTGCCCATGTTGGTTGTAGTGATTTGATTTAGTTCTCACTCTTCTAAGCAAGCAGATTCATCCTCCCAAGCACAGTCTGTCCCCTAAACCAGGGGTGGCTCTTGCCAGACAGTTTTCCTTTTTGCCACTGAATTCTTCACTGTCCTTGGACTGGCAAATAGGTGCCTGGCTCTATCACACGTGTGCTCTGGTGAGAGTTGCTGTCTTCTCATTTCTACTTCCCTCCCAGGTACAGTCCACCTACACAGGCCCTCTTCATTACTTCACATTTGCACCCATATGCTACACAAGGGTTCTGAGTTGGACGTTCTTATGGAAAGTGATTTTTGCATCCTTGGATTCTTGAGCTTATTGCTGATTTATTTCTTTACATAGTTGCTCATTTCTTAGCAAGGTCTCTTACTGCAGCTCAACTCTGTATGAACAACCTCCTGTGGCTGAGCAAACTCCAGCCCACTTATTAACCTGCTCTTTGTATTACTGACAACCTACTCTATTTAGAGATAAATGTAGAGCCTTGAACGCGATGTTGAATTTCAATTTTTTAATCCTTTAATCATCTCTATTTCAAGTCTTCAAAGTAAAGACACGGCATGTGGTATTTCCAAATTACTCGCTGTTTTACAGAAGGGTGTACGTATCTTACATCAGGTAAAAGGTGCTTGTAATGCAAATGAAGACGTTCATGTAGGAGGATGCAATGAAGTCCTCTTGATCATTCATCCCTTATGGTGCAGTGCAATTAATTATAGCCATCAATTATAGATTTGATGGCTGACTGTTTTTAGATTTATGCCTTAGGTGCCACTAAAGGAGGTCTCTTTTACAGGGATTTGCAGGACTTCATCCACCTCCAGCCTGCTGGGCCTGGTGTATCTAGCATGGTTTGTCCTCAGTTTGCAAAAGACGTGGAAATAATAATGGATTAAAGATGTAATCCCCAATTAACTGGCAGAAAAGTATTTACGTATTGCTCCTTGTTTCTAGCTGGGAAGGGAGAAAAGAAAAATAGCAAAATTTACAAAAATAGTAGAGTTTTGAAGTCTGGAATAAGTCCGGTGACAAAGGAGTTGGTTACAAAAGTTAGATAGAGGATGGAGAGGAGGTATGGGGCAAGGAACAGTTTATCCTTGTGAGGAATGTTTTAGAATGGGGTCTCATTTATTTATCACCTAAAAGAAAATGGAAGATATTAAAAAAAAGAAGGGGTTGAAGGGAAGAAAGAAAACCATTTTCAAATATTTCAGTGTTGCATTTCCAGTTTACTTCAAGCAACTTTATATGTTCACTTCTGTCTGTGTTCAAAGCTGGCTTAGGAGAATTAGCTGCTATTTAACACCTCAGGTCCCCAGAGGATCATGCCAGGGTTTTACAAACCGTTTCTTTGTAGTACAAGGGCACTAAACACAGTTAAAAAATGTAATTTTTATTATTACCTTTTCTGTGGTAGATTCGTTGTGTCTTACAAAAATGCAGGGGTTTCAAAATACAGATACAAGCTGAAATACAGTATTGTAAAGATAAGCATGTACATAAAATAACAGCAAAGCCAAAAAAAAGTGGGATGAAAGCATCTTTCACTGAAAGTAATTATTTTGCGCACCGTCTCACTGCCTTTAAGTTAAAGGAAAGGAGTTGAACCTGTTAGTATGTAGCTATAATTCAGTGTAATTCTACTTAAATGTATAGGTTTTTAGTGATATGGAAATGGACAGCACCCTTATGAATGGGAGTCGGTCGAGGTAGAGCTTACTGTGATGGTGGTGCTGGTGTCATCCTCACAAGAGGAGCAGAGAGGGGTCTCTGCAAGGCTGGCTGCTGTTTCAACTGCTTGCTCACCTGAGATAGTGCTGCAGAGATAGCAGGAGATTTGTAGAGAAAAAGGGAGAGTTAATTCTATCCCCTGGGGAGCTGGTGTGACACTTGGTCACCAAAGCCACTGTTCGCTGTCTTCTCAGGGTTTTCTTATGAGCTTTGGGGTGAGCCTCATAGTTGCAGTCACTGTCCTCCCATCATCACTCCTTGCTGGTAAGAGTGAGTGATGTGGCCTTTCCAAAGAGTCACCACACCATGTCTTGCTTCCTCTGCTCTTTCCCTTAGAGCCTGTGTTGGCCAATGCTCTACAGCAGAAGAGTCCAAGAATGATGCTCTCTAGTCCTGGATCTCAACTCCTGATATAGACTTATTCACATTCACAGTGTATCAAAGATTCCTGCAATTCTTGTAGCATTAAACCAGTAGGCACTGATAATGGTTTCAGTGGTTGCTGGTACTGTAGCATCCATACTTGTATCTACTCTAAACATGGGTTCCTTGATTCATTTTGGTCACATCTGCTGAGTTGTTTCGAGTTCTCTTCTAGCATTTGTATGCGGATACAATGGTTTCAATGACAATGTGCCTGTAGTATATTTGGATTATAGTAGTACCTGCTGATGGATCGGGAGGCCACCATGCTAGATGCATGAGGGCAGCTTCTGCTGTGAAGAGCTTACCAATGTACAGTTCTGGTATCTTCAACATAAAAAGGACATTGAGCTGTTGAAGCAAGTCCAGAGGAGGCGATGAGGATGATCAGGGACTGGAGCATCTCCCGTATGAAGACAGGCTGAGAAAGTTGGGGCTATTTAGCCTGGAGAAGAGAAGGCTGCGTGGAGACCTCATAGCAGCCTTCCAGTATCTGAAGGGGGCCTAT
>JBCJKH010053458.1:0-19513 GCA_039877255.1 Loriculus beryllinus
TCTCCATGCAGCCTTCTCTTCTCCAGGCTGAACAGCCCCAACTTTCTCAGCCTGTCTTCATATGGGAGGTGCTCCAGCTTCCAATCATTCTCATGCCCTCCTCTGGAATATGTGCAATTTGTGACGTTTTTACTGGTAGTATCACATTATTCACATTTCTAAAATTCTGTTCAGTGTTGAAGACCTTTTCAGAAAGTTCATAAAGTAAGTTCACATAAAAACATATTTAACACACATACAAGACATAAAGCCTTATTTTAAAAGAGCTTCTTATATACAAAAACCCCCTCCTTTTTAAACCGAAATCCTAATAACATGCTGCAAAGTCTCAATGAAAATTCTCTTGTAAAAAATTCATTCCAGCACTTCTGACATTGTTTCAGATGAGACTTTAACTTTTGTGAGGAAAATTCAGGATTCCAAATCTACAGAAGAACTGGACTTTCTTGTTATTTTTCTAGTACATGCTTTAATTTCTACCTCTAATATGTAAATTGTTATATCACAGCTATGATATGCATTATCCACATTGAAAATGTTGTGTTTTGTAATTCTGTGGTCCAAATATTTAAATGTGTATAAGTGGCAATACACAAACACCTACACACTATCCAAAACTTAAATGAAGGCTCAGTTCCAGCTGTCAAAGAGAAATGTTCAAATGTAGTAGCTATTCAAATTCACCAAAGCAAACAGTCTATACTTTTCAAAGTTCTCCAACACAAAACAAACAAAAGAAGCCTACAACAGAACAGTGTAGTCAGTGCTCTTAGGAATTAATAAAATTAGTTTAGGGTTAACAGTTGAGGCCTGTAGGAACCCAGCTCATTCGCAAGTGGTTTTTTTCCAAGTCAAATAAGTAACAAAAAGGTAAAGTGGAAGTTGCCAGAGTAATTTAAGTATTTACTTTATCCTTCCCTATAAATCATCTGTTCCCTTGGAAAGAGAAGGACAAACTAAGTCAGACAGCTCAGTTGCTGAGTGCTAGCTCTCAAGTTCTGTTTTTGCTCCCATGGTAACTGATGTGGCATCAGGAAAAACAAATAAAATAAAGAGGATCAACAGAGGACAGACATGCTATTTCACAATAAGAAAAAAAGCTAATACACATAAATTGCAATGTCAGAGGTCCTGTGTCAGAAGTCAAAAACAAGTCTGTGAAAATAACCACAGAAGTATGCTCTGAAGCATCAAACTCTTACTTTATAGAAGAGCCTGCACAGCATGAAAACTCTTCATCCAGCAAAATCCTTCCTTCCTCCCCCTTCGTATGTAAGAACATATACTGCCATACACACAGTTGCCACTTACTTGATCATGCATATCTGGCACCATAACAAATGAGCTTGTCCCACGCTTACTTTATAACAGAAATAGCTTCTGTTTTCTCTGGGTCTCTTTTGTGTTTGTTTCTGAGAAGCTCAGCCCTGAATTGCTGAGATTAAATCCAAAGTATTTTCAGCAAGTACTACCCAGTCACAGTTACACCTGGCCACTGTCTCAACTGAGAGAAAACGGAGAGGTTGCTGATTGGGCAAACCAGCAAAATTAAGGGATCCCTTTGGTCTCTGCATTTGGTCTAAAGCATTTCTTCTGAATGCTTTTCTCCTTTGACCTGCAAATTCCGGCCTACAGCCTTCCAGGATTCTATTTTTTTCCCCACCATGTTTCCAGCTAGAAACTCTAGCTTTAGAGAGGATTACATATACCAATATTTACTTAATATTAGCAACACCACAACACACAGTTCAAGGCTGTTTCTGATCCATGTAAAATATACACATTAGGGCTAAGGACTAGGTATGGAATGCGCTATCTTCATCCCTCCCCTTCCAATTTTGACAATATTCTGAGATCCAGACTATTTTAGAAACACGAGGCTCATCCTATCAGCTATGGCATTAGGAGGATCTATTCAAGATGCAGAACAAAAATACCTTATTCCCCAGAATTTCCTAGAGCTGGAGAGAAAGTAAAGAAATACTTAAGTGGCAGGAGTGGGGTAAAAACAGAGAGAGGGAAGGAAAGGAATATGGGGAAAATCTGTAAGGCTTAAATTACAGTACATAAAATTATTCTCTGCTGCATTATGTTAACGGAAGAACACATATTAACAAACTCAATGCAAAAAGAGCATCGTAATGATCCAAGAATAAAGGACAGGATAATAAGTGATGACTGAAAAAAATGTGGCGAACAATCACAAACTAAGGCTGATTACTTCTCAATCCCTCACATAACTCTATATTAATTCAAGTCTTAGAAGAATGTTCGTATTTTTGGCATCCTTATTATTCCACCTACATATCAAAGATACAAAATATCAAATATTAACAAAAATTAAATTAACAGCATCTAATTCAGAAAAAAGGACCACCTACACAAGTAATAAACATTTTGAGAAAGAATAGAGGTATATATCCTTCTCTAAGAAAGCAGAAATATGAAGATTTAATAAACTAACACTGCATTTCAATCACTGCATTCAGCAGCCACTGATAAACACATCTTCTATTAATATATCTAATCTTTCGAAGTGTGTTGCAACTACTCTCCACAGCATCCAAACATCATTCCACAGTGCAGCCCACCAGAAAGTGAAAAGGGCTACTTCTTGCTTTATGTTAATCAACAAAATGGGTTTTGTTATTTCCAATATTACATTTCAGTTGTATCTGAGATGCAAGAAAAATTTGTTTCCTATTTATGTTACTATTCCAAACATGAATTCACAGCACTCGGTCATAGCCCAAGCTTAAGATTTCTATATATTCTCATCCCATAATGGAAAGCGTTCCAAAACTAATGATTCCTTTCAGTTTTATTTGCTTTTTGTTCTACTTGACAAGGTGACCTGAATTAATAAGTCCTTAATATTATCTGGCTTGTCTTTTTATTTTTCCTCCCCCAGTAATGTGTCAAACTTGCATTGCAACTGCTGCTGAACGGATGTTTTTAACAGAACTATGCATTATGACTCCAATATCTCTACGTGATGGCAGGTAATTAATTTAGAACCCATTACAGTGTATGTTGATTTCATGCCATTCTCCCTGCTCCTTTCTGTTCCATGTGCATTACTTCAAACTCATCAGTGATTAATTTCATACAGCCACTTAGTTTCCAAGACACTTCTAGTTCAGTTTGATCTTTTATAAGCAGATGTTTTTTTCTTTAACAGATAAACGCAGCCTATAAACTCCTTTCAAATCACATCCTATTAAAATAATTTAAAAAATCCTGCAACATAACCAAGCAATCAAAAAATGTGACATCACTCACTGTAAAGACAAACTACCCAACAGCAGAAATCAACATGTGTCATGAATTTGAAGTACGTTTGCAACAGCTCAAAAGGTCTTAACTAGTGTGAGATCCTAACCTACTTCTAACCTTGCATGTGGTTGCTGCACTTTCAGAATAAAATTTAGTAAGTAAAATTTTCAGTTAACCAAAATCTACAAAGCATTTGGTGAAACGTTACTACCTTCACAAAATTGCGCATATCATGAAGTAATCTGATGCCCTTCTGCCTACATAATGAAATATTTTAGAATCAGTTTTGCATTTTTCTGTTCATAAACACTAATACATATATTCAGTAAACTTTTATTATTATACTGCAAGGTTATAGCTAATGGACTCGGGTCTAGGCAGACCTGATCACCACATCAACTGCAAAAGAAACTGAAGAAACACAAAATGAAAGGCCCATTATGCCCTTTTTTCAGGGCAACAGGTTAAGTTTGAATAGTTTTGACCTGAAAAATGGGCATTAACTGATTCTGTCAATGTCTTTCCACGGCTAGCAAGACAAGCAAACAACTCGTAAGTACAGGTCATTTACTTGCTGTCATCCTACATTTTTCTCCAAGCAGACCATCATCAAATTTAGAATTAAAAAATACCAATTAAAAAATGTGACAGTAAGTCATACGAGCAACTATCCCTTCTTATCAAGCCAGAGAAACCTTTAAACACAATACTAGATCGCTGCACATCCAAAATGACACATGAATCTTGATGTCTACCATTAACATTCTGAGATCATAAGTAGCATAACTAACACAGGTAACTTCTCCAAACTGTTCCTTTATTTCCATTAGGCTGGCAAGAACTATCTACCCATCTAATGCTGTACTCAAGCAGGGGTCACTGTGCATCTCCAGGCTGGCTAAGTCCTAACATAATAAAATGCAGCTTTTACATCTAAGCATCAAATAGCACATACCTCAAACATTCTTCTGAAACACCTCTGACAAAAAAATAAAAAACCAAACATGCTTAAGGGTTTGTCACTGCTTTCCACAATCAGCAGTTCTTGCTAAACAACATATTACAACTTGCAGTGCTATTTCTGATCAGGAATACTGATTTACTATTTCTGGATCACCTTCTCTGTCACGGGTCTCCCCCAGAAGTTAGCATATGGCATTTTCCTAAAAAATTCTGAAGTGATTATTATAAAGAATCCGGCTGGAGATCTGGCACTCAAATAGATCTTTAAAAATTAAGCAAAATTTTGCAGAAAACTACAGATTGAGTTACGAATCACTCAAATTATATATAGAAACAGACACTTGTAAGGGTCTGCTAAACTAAAGAACAGGATTCTGTGTATAAATATAATATCATGAACATCAATATTTACACACATCACCTAACTATCCTAGCACTCAAATTATCTATGTTACTGCTTATGCTGCCGGACACAACAGGGATAATAAACACTGAAGAATAAACCCTTCTCCCAGTTCAAGTTTTATAAAATTAACAGAATACAGGCCAGTTCTCTTAAGAGCAATAGATTAAGGGAAAAGAAAAAAAAAATATTAACTTGGCTTTACCTACCATACTGGGAAATGCCACTTGCCTGCATTCTAAATGTCTCCTACAACAGTTTACAACTGCTTACAAAGGCCTGTAGTGATAAGACAAAGGGGAATGGCTTATAAACTCACAGAGGGGAGATTCAGACTAGGCACTGGGAATTTTTTACTGTGAAGGGGATGAGGCACTGAACAGGTTGCCCAAGAAGCTGTGGCTGACCCATTCCTGGAACTGCTCAAGGCCAGCCTGAATGGGCCTGGAGTAACCTGGTCTAGTGGAAGGTGTCCTTGCCCATAGCAGAAAGGGTGGAACTAAGATGGTCTTTAAGGTCCATTCCAACCCAAACCATTCTCTCATTCCACGAACATATAACACAGATCATTTCATAAGATGATTGCTCATTTATTGAAAGCACTTTGAAAGATACCAAAACTGCAATAATTATATAAATTAAGCATTCAGAGGAAAAGAAAAAGTGCCTGTCCCCCCTTCATGCCTGTTTTATTATAAAGTCTTTACACTATTAACAGATCTCTCACAATACATAATTCATTTCTATGACTGCAAAAAGACTGTAGGCTACATTTAAACGATACTCTGTATAAACCACTTATATCAATAAACTTTGCAATATGCTGTGTATCCATTACATCACAATTGTTAACACTGAAAATTTATGGCAACTGCAAGAGTCAAAAGATTATAATTTACCTCAATGATAATCAGAAACAGCTTGACACATAGAAAACATCTCTCAAAAAATCCAGGAAAGTATTTCAAGCTGCTCTGTATCATTATCACATACAAATAAAAAAAATAACCTAGCGTAATCTGTTCCTTTCAGCTCCTAATGCCAGAAGAAAAAGAGCATTTTATAACTGATTGCACTTAACACTAATTTTACCCTAAAATAAGTGAGTTCCTTCTCAGGAACTTCTTCGTGCAGCCATAGAAAACCAGTCCACAACTAACCCTGTGGACAAGGCTCAACTATGGAATACTTCCCACTCCTGTTTAAAAATACATCTTGTTCAGTGAAGACAACTTTTAACATTTCAACCTTAGGGGGGGAAATAAGGCTTGCAATGCACTTCTACAAAAGAAAACAAAGATGACAACTACAGAAGAATATACTGCTAATCTCACACTTAAATGCCAAACAATAAAGCAACTTCAGTAGGAGTTAGTCATCATTTTACAAATATATTCTGAGAGTCATAGAATCAGCTAGGTTGGAAAAGACCTTTAAGATTATCAAGTCCAACTGTTACCCCAGGACTGCCAAAACTACCATTAAACCATGTTAAACACTTCCAGGACACTCAACACTCTATCACTTCTCTGGGAAGCCTGTTCTCGCCTTAAGCCTTTTTTTTTTTTTCTTCCTAAAATGTACTTCTCCAAAGACTCTTACATGCACTAAGTAGCAAGTAAGTTATAAAAAACAGTACTGGTTTTATGTGGTAGCAATTGGCAAGGGAAAAATAATTAAAAACCAAACAAACAAACAAAACCTTAACCTCTAAATGTTTTACTTTCCCCCCCAGTAATCTACACTCTTTGCCTTTTATCAAGACTCTGAATCTCAGCTTTCTTCCCATTTCTCAGGCTTTCTTTGAAACAGCAGCTTTTTAACATGGTCTATATTGTATATTGACAATACGATGAAAAAAAATTCAATCACTGTCTGATGTTGTCAGTGATTACTAAGCAGACTATTCCCCTTCAGTGGTGGGGGTATGGGGGTGTTAGCATTCACTTTTCCAGATTCTCACTTAAAAGTTGTTTCCCTGAAAGAACCAAATAAGACTCTCTATTGTTTCTAATATTAGCTTGGGAAGTGAAAATGGAATTTTCCTTGCTTTGGAAGCTCCTGTAACTGTGACAAAGTGTATGTTTCTGGCATTGTAGCTGTTGTAGAGGTTGGGTCCTCAGAAGATCTAACTACTGCGCACTCTTCTGCCTCACTTTTCTCCTAAACCACACAGTTGTAGTCTCAAATATAATCTCTGATCTAGCTCTTTCATCAACACTGAAAACTAGGGAGGTGCTTAAGGGTAACTCCAAGGATGAAAACTCATCAGAGCTGCAATGGAAAAATACTGGTCTGCATTTCTCACAGTTGCTCTAACTACTTAGAAAAGACCACAGCTGCAGGGAGCAATAGTATCTTGTATTAAATCAACTGATACAGCTTGGAGAAAAAAAAAAATAAATAAAACATAACAAAACCTCATACATGTATGACATATTTTTAACTTGACGACTAACATAGTAAGGAACTGTCTCTAATGGCTTCCCATCTTTTGGATCCATATATATGAAGTAAGAATTTATTTACAATTTTCCTTTTGCCAGGCTATGAGGTAGTAACTTACAACATACTGGATCAAAGGATGTGTGAGAGTGGGCATTTTGGGCTCACTTTTATTCCCACAGGATGTTCAGAAAGATGATTTTTTTACAGTAAAAAGTATAATTCTCCTTTTAGAAGTTCCAGTCACGAGTGCAAACAAAGATAGAGAAAAGTTACCAAAGTGTATAAACTAGTGGAAATGCTCACTTTATTTCTAACCTGGAAAAGCAAAACTGAAAAGGGGGATGGGAAGTGTCAACTTTAATAATAAACCCTATGTGTATTACTAACCAATATTTCCAAGTATGTATTTTTCACATTATAATGACAGATGACTTCCCCATGTAAGAGTACAGCCATTTCTAATACATCCACTGCTTTCCCAGAGGATGCTCAGCAAGACTGTGCTTACTAATATTTTAATACACCATCTTTTTGTGTAATATAATCACATGCTACACTTCCAAGTTTTCTTCCAAAAGCACTGGGCATACAATACACAAAAAAACCCTACAAATTTCAGCAACTATTACAAGGTAACCCTGGGTAAATCTCGAAAAGATTTCTTACTCAGAACAACAAAAGCTACCAAAAGACTACAAAGGTTGGCTGATATTACTTTTTCAGTCTGCTTTACATAACCAGATTTTGTTTAAGATGTATGTTGCTGCTCACCCTTACACTTTGTTTCTTCTAAACCCACAGTTTATCATTTCATTCAGCATTTAGTTAAAACTAAATATTTAATACTGAAGCTGTTCTATGATGCAATTACAACTAAAATGAAAGGCCTGTGTGGCTGCAGTGACCAGATTTCAAATGCAGGTAGATCAATAAAAAAAAAAAACAAAAAAGCTTAAGCACAGCCTCCATGTGTGAGTAGAATGGTTTATAATAGCTTGCAAATGACTGTGTGCTTGCTGTAACCAGCTGTTCTTAAATTATGAATATGCAACCAATTCATGTTAAAGCCAAATCCCAGCACTATTTCTACAGGGAAATCCCAGTAGTTTTTGCTTGTTCTACATGTTAGCTCTGTTAAGGATACAAATAGCAGTAAGCTTCAGAACACACAGGACCAATATCGGCGTTTCATGCACTCAGTCCATTAGCACAGCAGGGGTTGTCAATCTCTAGAACTTTCCTATAACAGCTCAAGCAATACAACAATGATCTCTCAGCCAAAAAAGGAAAAAAAGCCCTCCACAGCACAGACGAAAACCCCTCTGCCAAGCTAACGCTTTTCTGCTTCAGCCAATCAGATGGTCAGCCCTGACCTGCTTGAAGGCTTGCATCAAGCTTCAAACACTTAAAAGCATCCATCATAAAAACAAAGACAGGACATTGAACTATACAGTATTAACCTCCAGAGTTTGCATACAAAGACCTTAGATTTATTTATGTCCTAGCACGTTAAGAGCGTCAGTACACTGTTCTTTACACCAAACCGGCTGCCAATTTGATGAACCTCTTTGCCCTCAGCAGAAGTACGGTGTCTTTGATTAACGAGCACATGCTTATGGAAAAGTGTGAGAACAGAAAATGGGGAAAAATCCACACAATTATGTCCCTATCACGACAGACCACTGCGATAATTTTTGGCTAACTGGTTTTCTTCCGTACAAGAAAAGTCTGAGGAGGGGGTTGTGGGTTACCTTGCTGATTATATTGGGACAATACACACCGCTGTTCTAACATAAGCTTCTGATAAAATGCAACACATTGTTTATTAAATGATCTTCCAAGGTTAAAAAAACATTAATTTACTCATACAAATCGATTAATAAGATCACAATCAAAAAAAAAACAGCTACATATTCAAAGTGAAGGAAAAAATACTCCCTAGAAGATTTCAAACTTTCACCTTCTTGTCCAACAGTCTCACAACTCAGATTCTAGCTCAAGAACAGCTGGACAGAGTACTTTGTGTCTTAAAATCACCATATTTAATAGATATTCTAAACAAAATCTAGCTTACACTTCCTGTAAGTTGCACAAAAACACTGGCAGAGTTCTCCATTATCAAAAAAGAAAATTCTTCATTATCCCTTCCAACAATTCCAAAGCAGAAGCAAGTTCTGTGTAAGCCTCCAAAAAGAAGACCACATTATCTGATGGTCGCTGCATTATTTCTAAACCTAATGTTTTATACTGCAAACATTACCTGAGACAAGGCTTTATACCACTGATTTCAATGAGACCATTACTAATGTAAACAGTCCATCAGGTAGACAGTTTTTCAGATGGTGCCTTTACATTTTTAATAGCTTGAATGTGAAGGTTTTGTGTGATTCCTCCTTCAGGGGCTAGAAAAATCTCTGCAATCTCTTTTTGCAAACTACCAAGGCTTAACCCATTCAGCTCTTTACAATGCCTGACCTACATCAAGTGAAAAGAGAGTCTTATGTCCTTTACACAGAGAAAACAAGACATTTGTGAGGCCCTGACTGGGCGTGAGTAGGAAGGCAATGGGAGAGATTTCACATTAATGGCAACAGGCATCATCCTGAAAGAAGGGAATGGACACTGACAAGCCCAGCACATCTTTTTATAAGTCCATACTTTCACAGACTTATATCTGAGAGCTCATCTGTCACTAGCCAAGGCTGCTTTTGTATTTTTTTCTCCACCGATCTGAAAAACATTCACATAAAAAAAGAAATCTGTATGACAAATTTTGTCAAATGCATAAATTAATTCTGTTAAACTAAGCAAGAAAAAAAACCCCACACATCAGCTTTTCTTTGTTGCTACACTAAAAAACTGAAACAAGCACGATTTCCTTACTCACTGAAAGTGTTTCTTTCACTTGGTAATCTAATGAAATGTCAATACTCCAATAAAATAAATCACAATTTCTCCTCCCTCCCCCCAAAAGAAACAAAAACTCAACATGTTACTGTAAAATTAGCACTTTTGTTGATTTTCAATTTATATCTCAAAGGGACTTCTGTATCAGGCTTTTAAAACTATCTTGACTTTTTTTTCTTTTTAAGGAATGGCTGAAGACCATGGCATTAGGTAAGTGTAAATTTAGGGCAGTAAAAAGATAAAAGAGCAAGCAAGAACTTAACTAATATGTGAAACCATGTACTAATTGTATTAAAATTTTAACTGTTTTTTTCTTCCCTTAAAATCCTATGATTAGGAAACAAAGTAACAGACAAACACTACATCTTGCTTAGCCTTTCTGCAGAGGCTGGCTGAAAACCTGGTCCCAGTTTATCTCTACACGGATGTACATTCAACTTATCTATTTGAGTAGTATTACTCTCTGCAGAACAACAAACCACACATTTCAGTTTTCAAGGAGACATTTACCAGGCATGCTACAAACTCAAGTCAGCAAAGGCAGCTTTTCTTTCTACCACTACCATCAACTTCTTGCTATGCTGGTAAACGACTAAATCCCTCTGTGCATCAGTCTTTACCTATGTAAGAGCAAAACAAAAATATTCTTACCTTCATAAAAGTACCAAGAAATCACACACATACACCTCCAAGAAAATTATGCAAACCTACTGTTTTCCTTATGCAAATCTTTTGGTTACTCCACATTAAATTGGTTTTGCCTTTTTTCTTCGTTTTTTTAAAATAAGCAAAGATTGGGGGAGTAGAATGGGAAAGGATTTATTTTCTCTAATCTTACTAACACAGTATCTTTGTTTCTGCTCCTCATCAGCAAAGAGTAAGCAGCAATGAACTCCTTAAAGATGCACTTTCATTCTACCACTGCAGAGAAAGAATACAATAAAAATCATTTTAAAGCAAAAATGTAGTATTAGAAACAAAATTTTTTTTCAAAGTGTAAATGACAGTCACACAAAGAGGACGTTTCATTTCCTTCCTTGATGTGGTGGGGAAGATCATCCATACCTAAATTCTGAATTCTGCACAATGTTATCTTCACCACAAGACTTCAGTTTCTTGGAAATATGTTGGCCAACACACATTTACAACATTCTGAGCACAGCAAAATATAGTAAACTATACAACAATCACAAAACCACTGTTGCCTTTGATACCTGTGTGTTTCTTCTGATGCATTTCACGGTCAGGAACTAGTTTATTATGTGGTATGACATTATTTGTACAGTAGTAAACCAAAATTAACTCTAAAGTTGAACCACACTTGAGAGAAAACTGGCAGACTTCAGGAATCTTCATTGGACCAAATTATCTAAGTGACAAAAACACAAAGTTCCACTCTTCTGTGGTCCTCTATTAGAATAAGAATATCCTATTCGAATACTCTATTAGAACAAAGAATAAAAAACAAAACCCAACTTATCTAATTTTATTTAAAGACACCCATATTAGACACTGGGGGGGGACTCAGGGTTGGGCATCACAAAGAAGTAATTTGGACTGTGGGACACTAACTGTGTCAGGGTGTGTGTAGTAAACTGCATTTTTGGTTATGCTAAGTCTACAGCCCAACAGCCAAGATCTCTGAATCCCAAATATACCATTCTAAGAATATTGCAAAATTAGAGCAGTCAAGTATTAATGCCTCCTTTACCTAATTCACAGAGATGAGACAGGGAACACAAACTTCCTTTTCTTTGCTGCTGTGATATTCCCCATCTTGTGTAGGAACAGAAAAGTAACAACAAAGACATTAACAATTGCAGTTCAAGCTGGGAGTGACTGTTCTGCTTCAATTCAATGACACCACTAATGGCTTCTTAGCAGTTCCATGAAATCAGCCAGCTGTCAAGTCGATGCATCAGAAGGAACAGTTATGCACTCCCATAAGAAAAAACAACACATCAGGATGTTTTGCAAAACATCTGCTCCTTTACACTGTAGTTCTACAATAAACATTCAAACAAAGAAAATGAGAAGGGCAACAGAACCTAAAAAGACAGATTTCCATTACTTTATTTGCATTTTCAGTGTCTCCCAAAAAGACCAAGAAAAAAAAATATCCAGTCTTGTAGCACTTTCTTTTCCTCATAAGGTCAGTATATAGATCAAATATATGTACAGTGGTCAACTGATGCTTATTCCCTCCATAATATAAAAATATTGCTAATTTATCTTTTGAAAACGCAAAGCATCTTATTACATGAAATTACTACACACCTTCATGAAAATCAACCATTTCCCACCAAAAGGTACAAAGCATGTATTTAGTTATCCTTCCCCTAACGGTATTCAGATAATTTTACAAGGTTATTGACAGCCTACACTAATCTAAACAAGTGAATCTAAAACAATTATTTTGTGGGAACACTGACTTGTACAGAATTCAACACAGTGGCATTTAGATTTAAAGAAATAAAATAAAATTAAAAAAAATAAAAAAGAGAAAAGAAAAGGAAGAGAAACACCAATACCACAATTCCAGTGTATTTTCTATATCCATTAATGTCAAAACCTTATTTAGTGCCATTCAAAACAGACTTTGGGTCAGTAGTGAAAAGGGAACACTGCCTGATCCTCTGAAGAAACATTTTTTACTCTCCAGAGAGTTCTGTTTATCAAGGAATTCATCACAGACTGATATTACTACTCTACTGCTTCCAAGGAACTGGTACAATCTACAATTAAACAAATATCCCTGGCTTGGAGTCAACATAAAATTCCTTGAACATCAAAGAGATCCCTTAAATTCTAATCTTCTTCTATACACACTTTACAAAAATTATCTTGGCTACCATTTTCTTAATACCATGCAGTTTACTGATTTTGAAGCATTGTGACAAAAACATGTATGTAGTTTATTGCAGGTATGAGACATTAAGTGTACTATCATTTTCTGAAACTACTTATCCTCTGCTGCTCACCATTTATAATCTGTCAAATCTTGTAGACCTTTGTTGCATTTAGAACCATCTGTTGTATGTGTTTTCAACTATTTAAACATTTTCATCTACCTAATAGTCAGTAGCTAACAAATAATTCAACCACGCTTTCTGATGCATTTAGGGGAAAACAAACACACAAACAAAGAAAAAAAAAAAACAAAAACAAAACACACACCACCACAACCCCCCTTCGAGGTAAGTATCTGACATTTGTTCCAACATAACCTTAAGGACACTTTAGATACCTCAATTCGGTACTGACTTGGACAGTAAAAAGTCTGGATGTACTAACAGTTATTCCTATTACTTTCTGTGTTAACTGTTGTCAATGTTTTTCCCAACCCTGAAGACAAAGAAAATGCAAATTAAATACAGGCAGTTTCATGTTCTCATCAGTGTGACTGTAAATATGCAGCAAGTAAGATGAGTACAGGAAAAAAGAATGGAAAAACAGAACCTTACCTACAATAGTTGTTCCTTATCAAGTACCCCGTGTATCCCTAAGTCGTATCATGTGAACAGAAAAACTTCTATGAGATTAAAAAAAAAAAAGTGCAATTGAGAAGTAAATTAACAGAACAGAACCTTTTATTGTTTCCTTTTCACAGCAGCTGACACAGAGCTTATAGCTAAAGACTTCTTTTTCCTGTTTGTTTGGTTTTTTTTAACGAGTTTAGCATAGTAACTGGGTTTTGCCACTCACATTATTGTATCTGGAACATAACCCAAACTACATGTAAGACACAAACAGGTACTTTCCAAGTGGAACCTTTTAACAGTATTGCTTAATAAGTCTGTTGCTTCCAAATACGTCCCCCAAGCATGTCATTCAAAAATGGATCAACTGTGTATTTCCATGTTCCTCATTCCAAACAGAAACTGTTTATTCCTCAGGGAAGATTGTGTACCGAGTGTTTCATGTATGCTTCACATTAGATTACTACTTTCTGTAAACAAAAATAACGCGAATCTCCAGATGATTCCTTATTTAACCTAAGGACTTTGGCATGTTGTTTTAAACGGCCAGTAAAGCAAGCATTACGTACTAAATGCTGAGGGCCAACGGACAAAAAAAATAAAAAAAATAAAAAAATGCTGCTGGGGGGGGTGTAGAATAACCCAAAAGCACAATTATTTCCCTACCTGTTTCAAGACCAGACACCAGATAACCATATTCTCAATGTTCCCTAAACGTGCAGTCTCAGCTGGGAACGTTTCTCTTCAAAGCACGGTTTACAACGCGTTAGATCAGGAATTCCAGGGGAAAGCACAGACTCTTGGAAAAATTCCCCTTAAACTTTACATGACGTCACTGTCTGTCCCTGTAACATTTCCTAAACTTTTGAGCCTTATCCAAAACGACTTTCGAGATTCCCACTCATCCCCTCCAGAAACAAGACGGGCAGACTCCGGAATAAAAATTTGCCCAAGATGGCGAAAGGCTCGTTGTTTAGAGGGCAGAAAAATGGAGGATATTGTAATATACACAAAGGGATAAATTTCCACAACTCGGCCCAGGGCCGCAGCTGCTTGTTCCTCTTCACAAGGAAGCACAAAAGATAAAGGCGGAGGGCCCCGCTCCCGGCCCGCCCCGCCGCACACCGCGGAGAAACGCGCTCCTGCGCGCTCGGGGCCGCGGAGCCAGGAGACGCCCGTGAGTAGCCGGCACCCAGTCCACGCAGCCCCGCGGAACGCCTCACGCCGCTCCGCGCCCGCGCACTGCCGGCTGGCGAGACCGGCCGCCCTGACAACCCCGGCTGGCGCCGGACGAGGAGGACCGGCAGTTCGTTAAGGGAGCGAGAGGACAGCAGGTTTACAGGCGGGGGACAAGCCGGGCGGGAGGGTCGGCGCGGAGCACACCGCACCGCGCCACGCCACACAAAAGAGCCGCCCAAAAGGCTGCGGGCGGCCTCCGGTAGAGACGTGACCGGCGCCGCTCGGCCAAGGGACGGGCTTGCGGCCATGAGTAAAGTTTAATATCGCTTGGGACCCGCGCCGTCCCGTCTGCAGACACCCCGGCCCCGGCCGCTTCCCCAGGAGTCGCGTCCCCGCGGCCCCTCCGCCTCCTGCCCGGGCAGGGCCCCACCGCACGGCCGGCGCTCGCGCCCAGGGACGCGGCCGGCCCGCCACAACAAAGGGGCGACACGCACCGGCGGGGAAACGGTCAGCGCAGCAGACACAGGCTCAACCGGGAAACCCGGGAGCGAGCTCAGCGCGGCAAAACGCCGGAACGTTTCAGGCGTTCATCCTGAGGAAAACCTGCCCCCCCCAGCCCCTTTCCAGTTCTGTACGCGCGGCTCGGGAGCAGCGCTGTAACTCACCTCCGCCGCTCACGGAGAGTGCTGCCCGCGGCTCAGGTGGCGGCGGGCGGCCGGGCGGGGTGTGCGTGCCGGCAGCCGGCCCTCCCCGCCGCTCGACAGGCTCCGACGCAGCTCGCGGAGGGGGCGGGGGCAGCGGCGGCGCTCGGTGCTCCGTGCTCCCCACCGGCCGAGCCGAGCCTATCGCTCCTCTCCTCCGGTTTGTTGGGTTTCGGCAGCTCGAGTGACGTCAGGCAGCCCGGCAGCGCACGTTCGTGTGAACGGGAGCGGGAGACGAGGGAATCGTTCGTCTCGCCCCAGCCCCGGTGACAAATGGCCCGTGGGCTCGGGAAGGGCCGGGGCGGGTGGTGCCGCGGGCGCAGCCCTCGCTCGCTCTGCGCAGCCGTTCCGCGGCCGGGAAAGTTGTGAGCGGCCCCGGTCTGACAACAGCGATGAGGGTGTAGGTCTGCGTTTGGCCATTTCTAACCGTGGCTTTATCGGCCGGGAGAGAACGCAGTTGTCCATCTTACGTATGTAATTCTTGGACTGCAGGTTAAATTCAAGTAAAATAATAAATTTTAATACAGCAACAAAGTGTCTGTGATGCAAACAATATCCATCTAATAGGGGAAAAAATATAAAAATAAAGAAAAGGCGGATCATTTCCAAAAAAGCAGACATTTGAAAGAAGCCTAGCAAACCAGAAATTCCCAGTGGAAGCAACGTTCAACTTTTGAAGAACTAGATAAATTAAATCCAAGTAAAAGGGGCAACAAGGGTGCGGGAATTAAGTGCAAGTTATGAGGAAGTATTTAATTTCACCAACTATTGACACAATAATTTATTTTTTTAAAATACAGTTAATCTTTTAAATAACCACATCCTTGTCTGTCCTGAAATAACGTACACAGGTTATTTGGAAAAACATAGAGCTGTGCTTCTCTACAGCAACCCTTCAAACTATGTGCATGGTATCCCCCTTTTTTTCTCTTTCTCTTTGGCGTAGCCTCAAACTCAGGCAGGGTTAAAGTACACTTCAAGAGCCAAACGATTACTCCCCATAAACCCTAACCCTATAAAGTTATACCACTGCACAGTGAAGAAAATCAACGTTATTTCAGTGCGATCTAGTAAAAATCATACTTGTAGAATTCAAGAATATGTGCCACTTGTTAAAGGTTACATACAAGCATTTTTTAAATCAACATTATTTCTAAATAAAGCTGATCTCAGCATAAAGGAATATGCATATGTAGAAAGATGCCATTGTTTTTTGTTTCCTCTTCAGCCACTGGCTGTGATTTTAATTGTGTTGGAGGATCTTCATTAGTATTAACACATGGGGAGATTTCACAAAGCTGCTTCATTAGGAAAAAAAAAAAAAAACCCTTGGCAGACTAGCTCTTTTTGCATGCAATGAGAATGTCAGCCTTACCTCGGTCATTTGTAACATAATAAGTGCAAGCACAATGATTGCAGTGCAGGAACATGGGGGGAAGGGCAAAAATGCTGCCTAATACGGATATGAGAAAAAGAAAGCTTCTCATTACACAGTAAAATGTATGCTAAAAATTAGTGAAGATGATCTCTCAAGAGACTCATGCTAAATACATTAATGTGCCGATATGTTTTTAATTATTATTTTAGCACTAGTTTATTTCATTCCCAGGATTCACATCCAGCAGGAAAGGTTTGCTAGCATTTATTGATTTTTTTGTCCGCCACATTCCCGGAATACTGATTTTAATCATTTCGCTACACCACACTCAGTAATTTCATTAAAAAATGGAACCTTCCATCCCCAGAAAAGCATTTAATTTCAATGACACACAATTTCTTTTAGCAGAAAACTGTCTCAACAGTAAAAGCTGGCCTAAGGTTCAAATGCATAATTTAGTCCTGAGTTCTCCATGCTCCGCATTCCTTTGAAGCTATAATTTGACTAACTACCTAATAACTGTAATAAGGACAATGATTTCCTTATATTATTAACCCATATTTAATTAACTCAGAGGCCAAGCTCCGTACATGTTTGATTGGGTCAGTACCTCTCTAACCTCAAAATTTACTAATAATGGCCTTGAAAAAAGTGTGGGATAAGAACGAGTATGGGTGCAATAAAAAGATGTTTTGCTCAGAATGTTATGCATCAAAAGCTCATGCATTTGCCAAGAAAACAATATTGTCACTCAGGAGATAACAGGATTTTATAAGGGGAAATAAACAATGGGTTTAGATAATTCATTGTCAAATTTACTAGCTATTATGTACATATTGCTGCTTGTAACATTTAAAATATCTCTGCTTGTAACATTTAAAATAAATGCTAGTATCTATTATTATTACAACTACTCTAAATAACCATTCTAAATATATTTCTTGCTGTTAGTAGGCCAAACCATAGTACCTTGTGAAAAATAAAGACATGTGTATGTTTGGACAATGTTAAGTAATCTTTATTTTCTGTAGTGCTCAGCAGGACAGAATTTGATGAACTTGAATACAAAACCACAAGCCCCAACACATATTTTTCCTCACAAAGTTCAGTCAACTATCTAAATTTAAACCACTGAGGTATACTTGTCATCAAAATATTAACATCTTTCTCATTGCCTTCAGTCAACCGTTTGAAATAGTTTTAGGTAACTACATTGTATTTTTTAGTCTACACCAAAATATGCTTAAAAAGTTAGTGTTTTTCCATTGGCCCCAAATAAATCAGTTCTACTACTGCAGAACTTACTAAGGTTTTAAAATTGTATTAAGAATTCCTTCATTTTAATATGCTTACTTCAACAGAAGCTATTGTTAGTGGATGCTGCTGATGCATTTAAAGTGATTAACTATTACATCAGAAGGGTTCCTAGCTTTCAAATTTAGCTATTCTCCCCCAGGCAATATTAAATCTGTAATTCTCAATTTTTAAAAATGCAAATTCAGACTGCAGTATGCGTACTACAAAAACAGGGGTCTTGTTTCTTTTGCTTTCTTTGTGTGATTCATTAATCACAAATACAGTTAACCTTTTCTACAGTCAACAGCACTCTTATCAGGCTTCCAGTGCTAAGTGCCAGAAAAAAAAATATACCATGTCAGAGTATTGGGGTTTAGTTCTTTTTGTCTTTTCTGCTATGCTTATTGACCCTGGCATTAACACTGCTTCATCTAGGTGCACCCACCAATGCATTCATAAACTTAATTGCCAAATTGAGAGAAAACAGAAATAAAACCAAATAAGATCCATATTTACAGACATGTAACCTTCACATTTGAATAATCATAGTGATGTCACTAGGACCATTATGTACTATACATAAATGCCTGGAACGTCAAGCCCAAAATTCCTATGGGACTATGTAAGTGGAGTTCACTGTAATGATCTCCTCAAAGGCAAAGCCATTTTAAGAGGTTGGTCTCTTCTCCACCCCTACTCACAGGTCAACAGCAGAGGTTTACAACCCTTCATTTGTAGCAATTCAGCTGTTTGTGGGGTTACGCTGTAAGGTCAGTGAGTAAAGTTAAAACCCACATAAACATTTCCAGACTCTGATCTTGTAACACGGTCTATTCTAGGTAGACCTTCTTTCCCCGTCTTTCAACATGTTTTACAAGGCTGCAGTATTCACTAGAGGCTAGAAACCATACTATACACTTCAGTTATAGTGTCCTACAATAGTGTTTTCAAAGCATGTATTTTCTTCTTATTAAATATATTAAAACAAATTTGACACACAGTAAGGACCAGAAGAACACTACCATCAAAGAAAAAATACCAGGCTTTGCAAGGTTAGTAGGACTAGTCAGTCCTCTGACCAAGGTTAGAAACGGGTAGCATTAAAGCATGCTATTAATAAAATAATAAATAAAACCCCCAATTTTCATTAAAAATTGATTAATGCGCAATCTATATTTTAAAATCATTACATTCAAAAGTAGTAACAGTGCAAACCAGTTAAAAGCTGAATTTACTCTGTGTTTAGGAGGCTTATTCTCCTCACAGATACTTGTTGGCATTGCAGAGGCCATAGAATCATAGAATCATAGAATAGTTAGGGTTGGAAACGACGTTAAGATCAAGTTCTGACCTCCCTGCCATGGGCAGGAATGCCTCACACTAAACCATGTCACACAAGGCTCTGTCCAACCTGGCCTTGAGCACCGCCAGGGATGGAACATTCACAGCTTCCCTGGGCAATCCATTCCAGTGAATCACCACC
>JBCJKH010053460.1:0-11781 GCA_039877255.1 Loriculus beryllinus
GCAGCCCCTTTAGGCACTGGAGCTGCTCTCAGGTCTCCCCTTCAGGAGCCTTCTCTTGTCCAGGCTGCCCCAGCCCATCTTTCCAGGCAGTGATGTGGTTTTTTTATGAGCAATGTAAAACTCTATAACAAATAAGATGACAGACACTAACACAAGTATTTCTAAAGCTCTCTGCTTTTAAAGCGTGTATTTCTCATCGCGCCTAGTGTGGTCTGTGGGGTTTGAGGGCTGCGTTGGAGGAACAGCATTAAAAGCTGTTGCACTTTGCCATCTTTTTTGCCTTTGTGGTTTCATGAAGGGTTTTTTTTATATTGTTTCAGTCATCTTTTCTGTATTTTCTGTACTTTCCAGCTTGCTTGACATGAGGAAGTGCAGCTGTGTGACTGGGCTCCTGTTCTTGATCAGAGTTCTCTTGCTGATATGAAAGTTTTAAATAGAAACTCCATGTTATCTAATTACCCTGCAACAACTCTTTCCTTCCATGTGGGTGATGATACTGAGACATGTTACAGCACTGAGACATAAGGCTGTAAAGGTCCAGCTGATGTGTGTGTGATGTTTCCACGTCCTCAGCTGGGTTTAAGCACTGTCTGGAAGGGTTTTCGTAGAGGAAAGCATCTGTCTGGCTTCTGAGTAATGAGCTGGCCGTCATGAGGATTCATGTGAGAAGTGATTGAGCTGTTGCAAGGGAAAGCTGAGAGTGAGTGTAGTACCTGGAGCACATGATAAAGAAGTAAATACTGAGAAAACTTGAGAGAAGAGGAGATTATATCAGTCTTCATGATCTATAACTGCCTAGCGGGGAGCATATAGAACCATAGAATCCTTCGGGTTGGAAAGGACCTTAAGATCATCGAGCTCCAACACCCTTGTCATGGGCAGGGACACCTCACACTAAACCATGGCACCCAAGGCTCTGTCCAACCTGGCCTTGAACACTGCCAGGGATGGAGCATTCACACCTTCCCTGGGCAACCCATTCCAGTGCCTCACCACCCTCACAGTAAAGAATTTCTTCCTTGTATCTAACTTCCCATTGCATATAGGCAACTAACAGGGATCTACAGGCATATCTAAACTGGAGACAATGCAACAGCTCTGTGAAAGTCAGTTCTGGGAGCAGCCCAGCTGTGACTACAAGCACACAGTGCAGTTTATCATCTCATAACCTATGAACCTTGTCAGTAATCCTCATCTTACAATAGTGACTGACAGCAGCAAGAAACATGGTGAAAGAGTATGGGGAACTTAATGCTGTGGCAGATGAACAAGGCCCCTCCATTCCCATGAGAACTTTTTTTGAAGCAAAATCAGCTTCCAGTTAGGCAGAATCAGAAAACTGCATCTCCTTGACTCAGCCTATGAAGTTTGGCAACAAACATATACGATAAGCCTTAAGCAGCGGTTTACATACTTGAACTCTGCATCTAGGAGCGGAGCGCAAAGATTTGTGCTACAAACTCAAACAATGTACTATTTTTTGCTGTGCTCATAGTTTAGATAAATCCAATTTCTGTTTACCTATCTCATGACTGAGAAGAGATCAAATCCAGAGAAAAGAGTATTAGATGTTGTAGAGAGGAGAGCTGAAGGCCCCCACACGATACAGATGTAATTTGTGCAATTTGTGCCATGGAAGCCCAGAAAGAATTGATGGGTCAGGCTGCCTGAGGTGCTGCACAGGCTTTTGTGCATGAGCAACACTTTAACAAACAAGCAATTACATAAACATTCTCAGAGCTGGTGGGAGACAAAACCCACGGAAAGATGAATCTTGACCCCAAATGTTCAGCCTCACAAAGCTGGTAGAAGGCTGAACCATTACCTCAATTTTACCCTCAACTTGACAGTGTAACTGACAACTCCTGTTCAACCTATTCATCTTAAGAAAAAAAGCAAAACCCTATACCAGAACATAAGCAGTACTTCAACAAATACTCAGACCGTCATCTGAGATACATGTGTTCTGTGGGGGAGGAAATGAAATAACCAGCCTGAGGGTACACTGCAGTATTTCTACAGTGACTTTTGTACATGAGGTCTTGCATCCTTCCATTGTCTCAACACTCAAGGCAGTTTCCATCATCTAAAAAGGGAAAAAACCCCAGCAGTTCATGAAGAGAATTACTGGGGCCTGTAGCTATTTGTGTTTAAACACATAATTAAAATTAACGGAACTGAATTAAAAAAGCAGCTAATTTATGCTGTGGATGATGTGGTGCATGGTCAAATATGAAGCATAGCCATGAGTCTTATTTTCTGATACAAAAGCTTGGTCTTCATAGGAATTCAGACTCCAAGCCTAAATACTTTAAAGAGCTATTCAATTACATAAGACAGGCATTCTGTAGTTTTCTGTTACAGGGACTGAAAAAGTGCCAGTAAACTTCAGTGCTCTTCTACCTTGTGAGGACCACACATTGCAGTCATATTAGAAATGTGGCAACTGAATTTAGGAGCAGTCCTTGCAGTTTAACTCTGTAATGGATTAGACTGAGAAAGTATTTATTTTCAACTCCTATACAGGAATCTGCAGTAGTTTGAAAAGGAATGAAAATGTCATGATAGCTTGCTCCTGAGCTGCTGTGATGCAACTCAGCCATAAAGTAATTAAAATTTTGGGTCAAGAAGTGGACTTTTTATAATTTCAGTAATTTCTTACTTACAGAAGGGACTATAGTTCATGTGTGGTTTATAAGATTACATAATTCAAATAGCGTTCAGTTTAACAATTGCCTAAATGCACAAAGAACTAACCAAACATTACGATGTCCAATTAAAAAAAAATAAAATCTTTTAAAAGCACACAAATGCAGTTACATCAGGAAAGCCATAAAAACCTATTTCAGTGATGCAAGAAGTCTAATCCAAACCAGGTGGACGAACATCAATGCTAGAATGCTTAGATTCTGCGGGTTTATATTAAAAGTTGGCAGAGATGAGACTAAATCTTCACCTAAATTCAACAAAAGAATTTTTCTAGGGAAACACAAGGGCAGAATTCATGGTAGTGCAGAAGATTATGTGGACAGGCCAACTAACTGCATCTCAACATGCTGCTCCACATCCAGCTTTCAGAAACTTGATCCATTAAAGCCACTGTTCTCCTTCTCCCTCCCCCTTTTAGCCAAACACTGATGTGTAAGTGCAGGCAAGGTGAGATCAGAATGTTCCTAGCGAAGTGAGCTTCCAACTATATGCTATTCTCTTTTCTACTACTGCATTGTAAACTTGATTTTTTTTAAACTTTATTTAATGTACCTCATATTCTCATATATATAATGTGCATTATTGTCCATTATAACATCACATAAATTTGCCCTGCTTGCCTCAAAATCTCTCAATGCACATTTCCTCATGTTTCTTGTGTTTCCGTGCCCAGTTCCACTGAGCATGAATGTAGCTAGCTAGTTTTCTTTCTGTCATGCATAAGGACTTTTTTATTTCTCCTCTGTGTTGATGCACATTTTCCTATATTTTCTTGAAACAAAAAATTACAATAGATTTATTTCCCCTTCTCTTTCTACCCACATGTTAAAGAGGTACATTTACCTACTACATGACAGAGCAAATGACACAAAAATTAAAGAACTAGGTATTCTGGTTCGGTCATACACGACAGCTCAACTACTTTAACCCTTGCTTGTTGTCTAAAAGAAAGTTATTGAGGCTTCAGTTTATATTTAAATCCTTTTCTTCAGGAGGAGACAAAGAAACATACAGTTCACCAGCAGCGCCATGGAAGTCAGCTTGCTCCTAACTTAAAAGGTGACATGAACCGTAAGACAAAATAGTGGTCAGTGACAACCCACCACCAAAAAATGAAAGTACAAATACAACCAAAGACTGGCAAAGATTGGTGGAGTGAGAAACACAAAACAGTGAAAAAATTGAAAAAAAAGAAAAAAAAAGGGACAGAGGTCCAGAACTGAAGGGAGAGAGAGGCACATGGCAATACTGAGCTGTACAGTCCAAGGGAGATCACCAACTCTGGGATAAAATCCCATAAAAACTTCTAGAACACATTCAGGTTTGTTCTGAAAACTGGACAGGTATATCAGAATTATGAATACGAATAAGTATATTATAGAAGCAGCTAGTTATTTAAGTAAAAGATCAGGAAAGACAGGAGCCAAATGCCTGCCAACAATAATGGCAGGCTTGTCCATCAGGAAGAATATGCCTGATTTTGTTCTAAGTATCTGAAGAAGGCAAAAAAAAACCCAAACCAAGATAAGACTACAGGACCGTTGCCTGTTGTGGTTGGAAGGCAGAGCAGAGCTATGATAGTTTTAGTCTAGTTTTAGATGTGCAGTATGCAGAATTGACTGAAAATAGCTAGGCAATGATGCCTGCTGCATTCTCGAGATTAGGATCAGGCAAAGGCTTTATGATGGCTGCCAGCATTTGAATAGTTTTGAGACATTTCAGAATATTATGTGATTCCAGAAGACCTCTTTCTTTTATGAGAAACTAGTAGGTGCTTTTAATAGATGTTGAGTACAGCCAGGCTTTGTTTGAGAAAGCACTGCTTATTCTAAAATAAGCAGGATTCAGACAAAATGCTTCATCAGTTCACTGCCTCCTAACAATATCTTTACTTAGAACATCTAGGCTCTCATCTACTTGTTGTTTTGCATAAATGAAACTTAAAAGAGAAGCCAGGGGAACCTAACTGAGAGCAAAAGTTGTTAACTACATAGGCAAGGCATAGGTGATGTTAAAAGAAGAGTCACATCAGGACAAAGCAGTGACCTGATACAAAGCTTGTACCTGGATTCTGAGCTGTGAATATCGTCTGTCTTCAGCACGACCAGAACCTCAAGCAAAAATAATGAGTAATGAGTAATAATGAGTAAACTACTGTTTGCTGTCATTCACCTGAGCAGGATCCTCACCATGTGCAAATGACAGTCACAAGCACTAGGGGTATGCTTATGTTTTTGGCCAAGAGGAAATGAGATGAATCTGTGTAATTAAAAGAAATCTGAACAACTCCTACATTCCCTCCATGAGCAGTGACAACTGGATGCCTTTCAGAATTCCAGCCTAAGTTGGACAAAAGCACCTGGAAAATTGACACGAGACCACAACACTGAACTAAAGACGCACAGCAGTCACCAGCTACAGAAATCACAGATTGCCGCTTTCTCCTTTCATTTTCCTTTCCTTTGTCAAAAATTGGAAATAGCGACTCACTAGCTCTGCATCCTACGAATCCTACCCCATGCAAGGAAGTTTAATCATTCGGAGACACTCCCATCAATGCAGTCAGTTGAAAAGGCTTCAGTTTTTAAAGGAAACTTGTGATTTTTGTAACAGTCTCTTCTGGTACTGAAGTAAACCATTTAAATCTCTACTTTATTACATGCTCCAGTACACCAAGCAGTCCAAACACAGAGAAATGGATCAGATAAACAGAAATATTTTTGTTATGACCTAATTTAAGGACCTTAAAAATAATGTGACTACTTTAAAAACTGCAAGGCATCAAAAAGCTTAAAAATATTGCAGAGACATGAGAGTGTAAGGTATCTGGCAAGTATTGATAGAGTAACATTGAACTCAAATGAGAAACAGGAGGCATTCAGAGACACATGGTTACCATTCCCGTAAATTTATGACCAGGCCATTTCTGTTACTGTAACGCTCTTTGTACCAGGAGCCATATGCAACGGCTCCCTCTTCTATGTGCAACGTCCATTTATGTCATATTGGTGAAAATTAAAGAAAGGCTTGAATTTGGAATTTGCTGCCTGCCAGTACAACATAAAAGATGAAGGTAGTACAGCTTCTGCTCTTTGTAAAATGAATCAACAGCCTAGGAGAAGGAATCATGCTGCTTTTACAAACAGTAACCGGCAGAAGAGGAGACAAAAGTGTACATGCCCCATCCTACACACAACTGGCATCAGTCTACTACAGATCCAAGTACACCTTTAAGAAAGGTGCCTAAAGTTTCCATCAAACTAATGAATGCGCTGCTTCCTTGATTACCTTCAAAGTTCATTTGTGCATCTGCACTAGTACTAAAATTTTAGTATCACAGCCTGTTCTGGAAGACGCCCTTAGTAAGCTTCATCTTACCACACAGTCAATGTTTTTCTGCTTCCTTGAACACAAATCTTAAGTGAAAAGTGCAAAATACAATCTACAAAGTAGACACACAATGCCATCTGTACTGCAATTCCCTCATTAGTTTTATAGTTTATATTATCTTCCATATTACATTCCTTCTTACGGAAACACTTAAGATACCACAGCAGCCTGAGTAATAAAACCCCAAATTATAAATAGTAACAACTTCTCCTTATCAGGCAATAAGTGTCCAGGATCCCAAATATGGTAAAGCAATTTGTAAACTGGAGAAATAATGAGCTGTAGGCAAAAAAATTCCAACTCTTATCACAAACTGTTTTTCCATAGGGTGTCTGCCTCTACCTGCACACCAAATTCACATCATTAAGATGGGATTGGAAGAACTTGTCTGCCACAGTCTCGTCACAGCTCAGTCTTTTGATTCTTGGGTATGATGTCTGACCTCCAATCACTCTTTATACCTGGTTCACCAGGTTCAGGACGCCTTCTAAAGACAAACAAGGGTCACTGAGGAAACAAGGGACACTTCAAAGGAACCAAAAATAACTATGCCTAACTGCATATGAAACGCCGCTGACAAAACCCTAATCCAAGCTTGCTTTACATTTTGCTGCTCCTTTAAATACCACCCTCTTTCTGCATCTTCCTGTCATCTCATATTCTCTGTTGTCCTCTCTCTGAGGTTATTCACATAGTGCAATACAGCACTGTAAATCCCTGAACAAGGCATCAGATGCACCTCTATGCCCATGCAACCCACAGGCATAAGGTACAGCACTAGCCCACGTTTCCAGTGTCCAAGTAAGCTCACTACAAACTAGGTGAGGTATTTCTGCACAGCTTTGCAATGTGCTATGGATTCAGGCTCTCTAATGAGGAAATCATTTTTCTGCTGTTTGCACAAAGCACCTTGTTTAGAATCTAGGCTCAGAATTAAAGCCACTAGGTGCAGCACAAATGAAATCCCCCAAAACAACAGGAGCAACAGAGCCTTCTTGTAGATTCCTAAAACCCACAAGTACACTTAGTTGACTGCTGAGAGAAATGTGATAAAAAACATGCCAGTGTGGTTCTCTGCAACAAAACACAGACCACAGCTCCACAGAAGGTCAAGCACAAGGGACACAACCCAGCCCAACACCTAGGAAAACTCCAACCACAAACAACAAGAAGAAAACTAGATGTTTTAATAGCTCATTCCTATTTCTTTACCACAGTGCAGCCAGGGCCAAAAACAGCAAGGCCGCAGCTGAGGTTAAATCTAGACAAAAGTTTTCTCATAAGCAAAGGTTCTTCAAAGGGAGATGGGTTTATTAAATCCAAACCATTTTATTCTGTGAATTGGTGAAACCTCAGAAGTATTAGAGCATCACAGCTCAAAGGAAAGCAAAATGTTTTCATGCAATATGCTTCTTCTGAAAGCTTCCCTGGCCATTGCTTCAAGAATATCCCTTTTCCTGTATCTTTCCACTACTTTCTACATCTTGGTTTGCTTCTTTGTTCACTTGCTTAAAAAAAAAAAGAAAAAAATAGAAGGCATTCCTCCTCCCCCCCGCCAAAAAAACCAACCCATGAACAAAAATCCAACAAAAAAACCAAAACCAAACAACCAAAACAACACCAACACTACCACCCCCCTCAAAAAAACAGAACAAAACAAACAAACCACCCAAAAAACCCCAAACCTGCTTGGGTGCATTATTCTTGGCAGGAAAAAAAACGTAGGTACCTCATGCATACAGCAGAAAGGTTACTGACTATTTCACTCTGCTGCAATGCTTTACAAAATCACTTATATCCCCATAAGAGATAAAACGTCAAAGCAGTTTTTGACACATCACCTGTATTCTACAAATACCAGAGTTAAGAAGCAATGTAAATTCTGCTCTCAGTTCTTCAGTGTGCTTTGGTCTTCCAATAGTATTTTTCAGGGAATTTTCAGATTATGGAGTAAACCAGATTCTATTTAAACAACATGGTGAGATGTTAAACAAACTGGTGAGAAAGGAGAGAAATAAGGTTATGTATCATATATAATGTTTTCAGAATTCCCTACAGGAGTTACACATTTAATCCCATGACATTTCAATAGAACTGAGAAGCCCAACATGACCTAGATGCTGTCCCCATGCTAGCTAGTGTCTGGATCCCCCCCCAACACATTAGCCACAGACTTCCAACAAGGGTTGTACCTTATTCAAAAGAAATATCAGCCTCGGACAATTCCTCTCACAATGGAAGTGTAAGGGTAGCATTATCTATGTCTCTGAGTGTTAGGGACATCACAAATGCACATCATAGTTTGTTTACTTGGGGGGGTTTCACGATCACGGTTCAATTTCTGCCTAAGGCCCCTAAATGGAAAACAAACTTTTTAGGAAGTCAAGACATTTGGAGACTTTTTTGGGCCTGTTGTTTCAATAACTACAACCACCTGAAATTAATAAGTGAAATATGAAAAAGAAACCTTCGGTTCAGCTTTCATCATTTGTGGAAATGTCTGCTTTTCTTCCATCGGCATCAGCAGCTGATAAATGAGAATTCTGGGAAGCTTGTAATGTTGCCATGTAAGACATTATCACCCCAAACCTTTAACAGTAGCTGAAGCACGCTGTAAACTGACTGCAGTACACTAAAATTGGACAAGACGGTCAGTATGCATCATTTGGGCAGGTCAACTTAATTTCACACCATTTGTAACCAATCTCTTGCTGCTTAACTGATGCAATTAATGCCATTCACACTTTACAAAGAAAAAATCCCAGGGCTTCACTGCTTTTCCTAACGTGACTAACTCCATTGCTCCATTATTATAAAGGAATTTTTATTGGTATAGATGACTGATGGAGGGTTTACAAATTCCTAATTCCCAGAAGCTGCTTTAAAGCTACATTTCACAGATTTTTTAATTCAAGTTCCATATTAGAAGAGGAGAGTAGTGTCACTGTTATAGAGACTACTGCACATCAGTATAAAGACTTACAGAACTTTGAGTCAGTGCCACTGAAGCAGAGCACTGTGCTTCAGTATGGGAAACTGTTACCACACTAAACAGCTCATAATATGTTCAGAAATGCAACAAATCAGAAAAAAAATCATAATTAATTCATTATGTTTATATATTTAAAATAATGCATACAATGCTTTACAATTATTTGCCCTACTGTAAACATGGTGGTATTTTGACACTGAAGCAAAAAGACTGCTCTGATTTATTTGCAGAATAAATTGTATTTTTGTGTTAAATGCTCAGCTACTCTTCCCCACAGACCAAATCACATTTGTTCATATATGGTTATCCTCAGATTCATGGAAAGGAAAAAAAAAAAAACCCAAGAAGTCACTCAGTTAAAAGCTCTCTCCATCTGCCTGGAGTTTTATTAATAACTCATCACCATGGTATCACAGCATCTTAAGGAAAATAAAACAGATAGTTGCTAGGCTCTCCAACCTCTAAGAATAAAAGAGAATACTTCTTAAGGAAGACTAGGAGAAACTGTTTCGGTCTTGTTTCCTTATCACTCTTGAGAGTGAGGCTAAGCCAAGAGGTGGGCCTCATATTGTGTTCTGAAAGCTGCCAAGTAATGTGGCCATCACTCAATCTGTCATCCAGGACTCAACTCTGCACTAGCACCTAAAAACCCAGAAATCCAAGCTGTGAAGGGACAAAGCCTAAGCAAAAGGGAACTGGATGAAGGAATGCATTGCTTTCTTCAGCACTCCCATTTAACCCTCAAAAGGACTCTCTGACCACATCACTGTTGCCCCTATTCACACTAACTGAAAATGAGCTGTTTGCTGACATGCACTGAACTCCATCCTGCAGAATGGGCTCCAGGATCAGCACATGGCACAGTCTTGCACTCAACTGAGCCCCACAGTGTCATGCTCTAAATGCATCTGACATCAGCAGTGGGAACTAGGGAACAGTTCAATGATAGGTCCTCTACTCAGAAGAATCTCAGCTATTTCTCACAAGTATTTTCAAAATTACTGAGTTTGAGAAGTGACACCCTTTACCTGTCACAGTCTCTCCATCAATACGGAGACAGAGGATGCCCTCGTGCCTCTGCCAGGTTTAGGCTCTAGAAGGAGCAAGAAGCCTGCATGCACTTGCAAACATTATCTGCCTCAATAAGTGAAGTGAGCTCAAAATGTGCTGTAACATCTTTAGAATCCTAATATAGAGAAGCATCAAGTTTAAATGCAGTAAAAAGCATATGGCAGTTTGTTTGCAGTCCACATTCCCTTTCAAAACACGTGTACTGCATGTTTGACCGTTGCCACATTGTTATTCCAGGAAAGAATGGGACAGCAAAGGAAAATCTGTAAGAATAACATACAGACTGAAGTGCTTCCTACTTACAGATAACCACAGTATTGACTAAGTTCACTCTAAGGCTGAAGAGCAATGCAGTCAGAAGTCACACCTTCACTTGGTATGCTATCCTGCTGAAGTATCTCATGAGCAGGAAAGCTTTACAGAACCCTTATGTCTTGTGCCAGACAAGGAGAGAAATCCAGACCTGCAAACTATCCAATCTGCCATGTGTGAGAGACACAGTTGAGTGGTTACACGATTTCCTTCCTTTCGCCCTGTTAAGATGAGAAAGCAGACAGGATTACAAAAATACCACTGGGTGCAGCAGATTCATCTCCAGCGCCATCTCCCTCAAGTCCCAGCACTTAATGCAGCAAACAGATTGTACAGCTCAAGGTGTAAGAGAAGACAAGAAGCCCTAGAGAAGTGCATTTCCCAACGAAGGCCTGACATGACACAAAATGCCAAAGCAGCAGACCTGCCCCACTGCTCAAGAGATGCTGCTATAGCTCAACAGACTTCCCTCGCAGAAGGACATCATTCCTGTGTACTGTTTACGCTGTATTTCAGAAGGAAGAAAACTGCCCTTTAGTGCACCTTTTCCACACTCATATTACTGCACACTAAGGCAGAAGTCTGTCACCTACACCAAGTATAAAATGCTGTATTTTGATGTCTCAGGTGGCTTTATGTTAAATTTCTTACAGTTGCAAGAGAAGTTAAGCGCAGGAGACAACTGTCTTCTTGTCCTTCAGTTGCTTGGCTAATTTGTGCAAGCCAGAAAATCATCATCTCTTTGATATTTGTAGCTCTGAGAAAGCAATGACTCGTGCAACATGAAGCTGTGTTATACTTAGGGTCTTCCTTTTTAGGGTGAAAAAGAAGCAGAGTTCAAGGTAAAAAAAATCTCTGGAAGCAAACAATCACCCTGATTTACCCCTGCCTCTCAGGCAGGGTGCATTTTGTCTCTCTCTGTATCCAGAACATATACAACTAATCCTATTTTCTAGAACTGCAACTGTTGATTGATGAGTCATCTTTCCTGTAAATTTATTTTTTTTTTTTTTTAACGATTTTGGCATTGTTCCTTGAAATTCCTCTCTGGCCATGTAATGGAAATTTTGACCTCACACTCTGGTTTCTTTAACATCACAGATACTGAGATTCTGAGCTTAGGAAGACCAAACAGTTGAATAAAGGATCCAATGAAGAAAATTTGCAGCTTAAAAAGAACGCAAGCTGTACAAAATAAACTCTCAAGTAAATATTTAGCTTCAAGGCCATTAGGTTATAATGGGAACATTTGGAGTCATGGGTGGGAGAAGTTTGAGGGTGCTGGAATCCACAAGGTCAGCAGTGTG
>JBCJKH010053460.1:20086-37799 GCA_039877255.1 Loriculus beryllinus
GGTGTCCCTGCCCATGGCAGGGGGGTTGGAACTGGATGATCTTAAGGTCCTTTCCAACCCTAACGATTCTATGATTCAATATGTTGCTACAATGATCCACAATTTCCAAAAGTCAAAACAGATAATTGAAAATAGATTTCAGAATAGAATTTGGGCAGAATTGCTGAAAACAGTAAGATGGGGAGGGCGATGGGGCTGGAGGAGGAAGTTTTGTTCCTGTAGTCTTTTTGTGTCTAACAGCTCTCTAACAGGAGATGAGATACAGAGCTAGATGGACACTGGTCTGACCCAATACAGGTCAGCTCCTCAGTGCTCAGGAGAAGCCAGATATAAAGAAATGACAGTTTCTTAGACAATTTAATCATGCTACTGATGGTGTGATCTTTTAATTACTTAATTATTTAATAGCAGTTTTATTGTTAATGGATGTGGTTTATGCATATCTTATCCACTACAGATACAGGTTTATAAACCACTCTAAATTACGATGCTGTAACTGGACAGTGTTGACATGAAACTTGAGTAGTTTAGGAATTTTCAGAGGCATGATGCCTGAAGCCAAATTTTAATTTCAGCTCTAAAGCAGATTCCCTCTGCACCTTTAGACTACTCACCTCCATTTTCTCCTCTCTAAGCGTTCTTCCAAGGACAGTGCTAGAGGTTTAATTAATGAATGCGAATCATCTCAGCATTGCCTCCTGAATTCCAGATATAACCAGTAATAAGCCAAAACTTTAATAAGGCAAAACTATAGTTCCATTTGAGGAAAAGCACACTTTCCACTATGCCAGTCAGAAGTGATCCTGCAAAATACAAAACCAAAGCTGTGCTACTTTCAACCTCTGCCAACAAGTGCAGTCATCTGTCTTCAAGTGTGCAGCCACTTAACGGTGTTAAGTTTTCATACAGCCTGCAGCCTGACCTACGGCGCCATGGCTTCCCTGCTAATCATGCTCAAGGTGGCAAGATACATATACACAAAGATACAGCAGTCAGATGACTGTGATTACCTGCCCTTGCAACCCCCACGTGTGGAACAGACACCATCACTGGTGATGAGCATATATCCTCTGCTAGGAGTCACCTCTCCTCAGAGGATGTGTCTTCCCTTTCCCACCCACTGCCACAGGGCATTGTCAACATTCCTCAAGCTACCTGAATTGTTTGCATAATCAGTCCCTAATTGTTTCCACCCAAGAGAGGACACCAGAGATGACCTCCGTCAGCTTTTCTGGTTAAGCCTGCTCATTTCAACTGAAATAGGACACCGAACACTTGCAGCTGAGCAAGGGGAAATAAAGGGGTAGAAGAATATTGCAAGAGATGCATGGTAAATTCTTGTATGTGATCACCACACCATTAATCAATGCCAAAGGACTTGTTCAAATTACACGGCTGCCAGATGTGCTCCTCTCTGTGCCTTCATTTCATTCACACGACTTCACATTCATGAGACTCCCTGCGCACCAGACTTGAACACCTCTATCTCCCTGTTCAAGTACTTTTGTACACAGATGGGGTTTTGGCATTATTATCAAGAAAATAAATTCAGGCATGTGTTATTGAAGAGGCTGGAGTATTTTATGTGACGTTGAACAGCTTTACATTTGTAGAGTAAAAGGAAAAAGAAGCTACTGGAAGTACTATAACTGGAAAGTGGCATTATTTTCCATTTGGTCACCTCCTGGCAATTCCAGAAGTATCACAGCAGGCATGTTCCTGTCCCACTTCCCTGTTCAGTTTCTCATGACAGTCATCATCACCCTCTTATCTTGTCTGGCCATTAGGATCACTACATCATAGGCTGCAGACTAAAGACCATCACCGAGTAGTTTCAAACCTATAACTTCAGAGATGTGAGACAGCTTATGGGTGAACATCCAATCTTAATGACAGGACAAAGTGATGGAGAAACTGTTATGCCTCTCAGAGGCAAGCTGTTCCTCTAAGCTCCAAGTTTCAGCAAGTAAATGTCAGGAAAAGAGCTGCCAAAAAAAAAAATTAAAAGTAATAATAAAAAAAATTAAACATGCATCAGTCATTTATTACACAGAAAAGAATCAAACTGCTGTTAGTCATATGTTCCTTTAGGTCTGCTGTTTCTGTTTCAGTACCAAGTATATTTCCAGATCCATTAAAGAAAACCAAGGACAAAACCAATGCCTGTGCATGCATATGCCCAGAAACACAAATACAGTGGATGGTAGTCACTCCTCTCAAATCTAACAGCAAGATCCATTTCAACTAGCTGTTAATTGCCATCCCAGAAAAGAGATTATGTTCAGATTTTATGACTGATAAAAGAAGGCATATATGTGATGTTAATGCAAGACAAAACAGGAGCATCTCATTACAGAATTGTCTGAAATCTACCACTTATTTCAATTTCATCTCATCACCAAAAGCTGGCTGTTCTCAAGAGATGTCAAGCACTGTGAAAAGATGCTCAGACAGTTACAATCAACCAAAGATGAAAACTTATTGAATGTTAAACTTTATTACATTTCTACTGGTATTATGTTATGATCAAGACATCACAGGCCCTCTGCTACTGACTGCAAATGGGAGACTTGAATACTCAAAGGATTAAGGCTTTCATCTTACCCTAAACTGCTAAATCTGTTTTCAGTTGGCAATCTTGCCAGATGAAAACAAGCGAATTAATATTTTTAGATATACTGAGTTCAGTACTTTTTCTAAACTGAACTCAGACAACAAAGCTTTCTAGTACACATACCATTTGCTAGCAAACTCACCCATGCTTTCCATCCCTTTACGTTCACTGGCACTGAAGCACAGAGAGAGAATGAACTCCTTTCCCCCCCTCAAGGAGCACTCTCTCCAACCTTCATTAGCTAAACTGAAGCTAGGTACAGAATGACTAAAAGCAGTTAGAAATCTAAACCCAGTATGTTAGTCAACAACTCATTATATTAAAAATATGATACTCATTTTGAGAATATCTTTATAAAAAACCCTAAAAAATCCCATGACTTTTTGTGAGTCTTTTAAGCTGTAATCAATTTATAGCATAGAAACTGAGTCAGCTGCTATGTAATTAAGGCTCCTCATGAGAAGTATAGCTTTGCAGTGACTCAACAGGCATTGTTCTCAACCTGCATGAGCCTGAAACACTGCAGTCATTAGCCAAGTGCAGCTCACTGAGTCTTCCCTTTAAAATCTGCAAGAAGAAATTTTCACCTTCCCCTCCCACCCAGAAACTCTCCCTATTGCTGTGTTAGAAAATGGGAGTCCACCTTTCTCTGCCACAGCTACTGCCTCCTAAACCCAATATCCACCTTTTAACATTTAAGGGTAATGAAGCACCCCCACTATAAATGTGACACCTTTATTCTTGTTCCCTTCCCAGTTTGCTGTCAGGATCTGTCCTAGCCTAAAGTAGTCTTGATGCCTCCACAGAAAGACTTCCCGCCCTGAAATGCCTGGGCTCTTCTTAACATGCTAGAAGAAGTTGGCAGGAGAGACTGTACTCTGACCTAACTTTCAGTCCTTCCTTCACACCCTGCTGTGCATTGTCTCTCTGCCCACAAGTCCAGATCAGAGATGCTGGCAGGAAGAGTTGTTGCTCCTCACTTCTGCAGAAGTGAGACCTCCTCTGTAGGGAAATGCTGAAACCTTCCTGTGAAAAGCCTTCCCTTTGCATTTGGAGCAGACCTGTGTTTAAAGGCAAATTTTCCTATTCAAATGGGAAATGAGCAGAAAATGCAACACATACGCAACACATGAAAAAACTCCTTGTGCCTGTAAGTTCCTGTTCCTAGTAAATAATTATTACCTGTAGCAACAGGCAGTGCAGATACTTCTCCCCTCTCCCTGCCCTCCTTCTTTTTCTTCAGTTACAGCATCAAAAGGAAACTAAGACCTTTCAGAGACATAAATGATGCATTCCTGCTCTAGAATGGCATCTGGACACCTGGCAAAACATACTTCAACACATCCCAATTGTCCTCCCCCCACCCCCCACCCCAAAACCAAGCATGAATATTCTTGCCTTTCTTCTTATTTACCAACAACACTTAAAGGCAAGAGTGTTCAGAAGTTGGTTTCAGCGGGTTTTGTTCTGGTTACATTACAGCAAATTGCTTTGATCTGGGGGAGGGAGGAGGAGGGAAGCAGAGAACATCTTAAGTTCACAAAGCCAAAAGCCAAGATGCACAAAACTGAAACATTCCAAAGTTAAAAATAATCGTCTTTAAACTGCAAGAGCAGAGCTGTAATTTTGAACAGTACAGCATGACATCATGGTTTATATGGGGCCAGCTCAATAAATCAGGCTGTGCCTAATTAGAGATCCTACTGCAAATCTACATTATTTAGACAAATAATTAAAACAGGACAGTCCATAACACAAGCCAGATATGTTTACTAAAATATGTTCTTCTCAAACTTTTATGTTCACTACTGCTTACAAAGCTTTTACATTTAGTAAATTATAGACCCCTAAGCTTTTATTTCAGGCTGACTTCACTTTCAAGGAATTCTTCAATTAACTTTACATTGCTTTAAGCTCTTCATCCAACAAGAAAATAATCTGTGGTTTCTTCCAGTGCCAATGGCTGCCCCCCACATTTGACTTGCAGGCTTACTGTCTTTTTAGAGCCAGGGTCTATTTGTCTAAAACCAGCCTAGCTGTCACAGCATTTTGACAAGTCCTCTGTAAAAGGAGAACAAACTTTTGTGGTGGGTAAACTGCTAGGAACAATGAAGGCTGTTCTCACAATCTCAACAGATGAGTGCCAAATAGAAGGAACACTCAGCAATAAGGCCAGAGCTGAAAGCCCTGACTACCTGAGATACCCTTCTTTCCTACCTACCCTAATTTTTGATTTCACAATTTCTACTTTTCTTAGTTGTTTTTCCAAAACATGTGCTTTTCCTCAAGTCTAATAGCAATGACATGCTCAAACATTTACAGCCTACAAAACCCAGCGCTATCAAACATTACTATCTGTAGATGGTCCGGATGCCTCTGGAATTGTTGAAAATGCCGTGGAGACTTTGACTATCAGTTATAATCTTAAATCAAGAGCCAAAGAGTTAAACCAAAAGCATGAGCTGAACAGAATGGACAGGATTCATTCCTAAACTGCACATTTTTCCTCCTAAACTTTCAGAGATTTGCATGTTAACTTTTTTAATCTCAGATTAAATACAGGGGGAGAGTGGGCAGCTTTTACTCCTTTTCCCTTTTGACATTTGACTTGGTAAATGGACCAACACATGAAGGATGAGAAAAACTGTAAAGACCATGACTGAGGAGCAGAATGTTTGACACTATCAACAGAAAAGGACTACACAAAAAAGAAAGGTATTTCTGTCAGTGCTATATTATGCTGTTCAAATAATTTTCTTCTATGGAAAACCAACCAAGCACAAACATGGAGAAAATATCACTCACCTCTTAATAAACAGGTTTTAGATAAAATAATGCAGCAAGCTTTAAAGGAATCAAAACACATTAAATATTACATGCACTGCATAACAACGTTCAGAAAGACATGGTAAATGCACTTCCCTCAACCATAGCCACCATGATCAGCATACCCTTAAACAGGAATGCACCCTTCAGACCTCCATTTGAATTTGTCCTTACAATAAAAATGCATCAAAATTACTGATTAAGATTTTTGAATTTTTGTTTTTAAGACTCTGTGGACAGAAATATTATGACTGACCTCACTTAAGTGCAAGCATTTGGCATTCCAATTCCCTTACATTCTCAGTGTGCAGCAACAGATTTCTCAGGAAAAAAAAACCATTACTATTCGGACATAGTTTGGAAAGCAACAGTGAAAATTAAGAAAGCAGCCTTCCCAAAGAAGTATCTATTTTTGCAATGCATGCTTTCAAAGCACAATGCATACAGAACGCAATACTTCAGTTCTCTTGTGTAAACTTGTAGATTGTTTGTTATTGATCTTTTGAGTCATATTTTGGCAGTAAACTAGTAGAAAATATACATACTACAGACCAAGTGATGTAATCTACATCTATATTTAACACATTTTGCTTTTTTCTTTCCAAGAGGAAAACTCAGGAAAGATACAAAAATCAAAGACAGGTGAAAGAAAGACCAAAACCAGAATACAGTAAAATTTATATTTTTAAATAAATAACTTGCACTCAATTTTTGTTCCCATATTATGAGTTTTGTGATAATGAAAACCTTCAGAAGACATAAATTCTTTACTCTTTAAAGTTACATGACAGAACTCAGATTAAAGTAAGCGGTGTTTCTACCTGTACTCAAGATGTAGGACTATAAAGCACTTTCTTAAATGAATGACATAGTGCCTCTATAAAACCAGGGCAAAAACTGATTTTAAGGAATCTGCATTTTTTTCAGAGTGGATTATTCTTTCCTCTCTGCCCAAAACTGCTGTATATTCAGGAAAAGAAAATAAAGAAGAAAACTGCATTATAGTGAGGCCATCCATATGGCCCAGGCTTGTAATGCTGTGTGTGCAGTGCATATACACACTACACGCTGATGCCACATTCCCTGTCTACTACTGTTGTGGCACAGAGCAGCTGCCAGAATGTCCAGGTTTCTGGTCCTTTGTGGAGTACACAAATACTGCATGGCGGTTTGGACAGAAGCTAGAGAATGCATACGGAGGAGGGTAGCTGACAGAGGGCAACTACTGCAATGTTTCTCACTGGCAATTGAAGCTTTGCTCAACCTCAAACTCTCAGTTGTTATAGGTCTTTAACCAGCTAAAGAAATTGCCAGGAAAGGACAACAGTGCGTGAGACGAAGAATGCATGAGTGAGACCATGCGCAGGAGATGGAACATGTGTGCTTCCTCCTTTCCTTCTCCCACGTTTCTCCCACCAGCTGAGAGCCACTACCCAAGGGCTCAAACCTCTTCAAAGTCTGATTACCCTAAAAATGAGAACATGGTGAAGGCCAGTATTTAGAGAACAACTGGAGGAATCTTAGACCCGTTAAACCCTAGGTCAACGTTTTCTTACCTCTCTGAAGCAGGGACTCACAGATGACAGCTTTTTCATTTCTTTCCCTTACTCCTCACCTACCCTCCCCTCCCGTCACACTGCTTTCCACCTCTTCCTCTCTGCCACCTGGGAAGCAGTTGTGGGGGAGCTGTCAAGGTGACAAACACCATGCACCAACTTCTGGGAAATGATGAGCTTTGTCTCTTGGAATAAAGCATCTCAAACTCCAGAGTTCATTTAAGAACATGACTAATTGCCTTTCAGATGGAACAGCAAGGAAAAAGCGTATTTAAGACTTCAGAAAATTAAAACTCACACAAATTGCATTGACTTCATTAGAGGCTGAAACCCACGTAAAATCTGTTTTAATGATAAGCGAGAGAATGTTTGCCTTATATTACACAAAGGATCAGACTAGATGGCTACAGAGGGTCCTTCTGACTAAGTTGCGACGATACAGATGCCAAGGAATTGTAAAGATCGGGATTATTTCCTGTATGAATTACACTATTCCTTGATTTAGTTTTGGTCTTCTAAAACCTGACAAAAGCCAAAGGAATACTGTGCACACAGCAGCCCAGAGCCTGCCTTTAGATACCGTCTGAATGACATACTTCTTTGATCAAGGAGATAGCAATAACTGTTTCCATTAATTCTCTGTCAGGATTCAAATTGTTGATTTCCAGGATTACCTCATACCCAGGCCTCTCGCTAACTAAAACTGCATACATGTAGGAAAACGAACAAAAAAGCAGAACTGCAAAGCTATGAACCAAGAGTGTCCCTGATAAAAGAAATGAACTGCTGTTCTCAGCTCCTTTGCATAGGTTGATTGTGAATTGTAACCAGACAAGATCGCCTTTTTCAAGTTTCCAGCAACTGGCAAACATGCCTTCTGCACAGGAAGTCGTATTTATAGTTGCATTACTCTGCACAATATACCAATTCTCTCATAATCAGAAGTTGTCTCTAGGCCTGCTAAATGAAAGATCTTTTTCCTTGGGATTGCAGCCTCTAACAGGAAGCTTCCAAATCTACAGTGAGTAAGGGCTGTGGAGGGAAAAATATAGTACAGTACAGCTCCCACGCCATTATCAGATAGTAAGACATATCAGACTTTGCTTTTCTTTTAAGGAAACCAAACAACTCTGAAATCACGGCATTGCAATTTGTGTTAAATACTCTGTTGAATGATCATTTAACTTGCAGTATGTGGTTAACTTGGAATTTTTTTTTGCTACCCAGCTTGCAATTCTTCTTGGGTATGGATAGATAAAGAAGTTACTACTACATAAGCTTCAGTATATGCTTGGACAGGGCCTTTAAACATGCAGATATTCCAGAAGAAATCTGCAGCAGTGCACTCTGCTTCATTGAAGGAAAATCTATTTCAAACTTCTGCAAGCAACTGTAGCTGACAGTTAACAACTTGTTTGTGAATTTGTTCACCTTACATATAGAAAATTATTATGAAAGAAACCCTGAACACCTACTGGAAATCTTCAAATTATTTTCCAACAACAGTATCAGAGTATTTAAAAGGGCACAGCACTAGCCTGGGCTGAGGCTTTCCCCCTCCTCCCCTAAACACAAAGAACACCATTTATTAAGTAAAAAGAGATTAATACTTTACCAAAGGAGAAACTCTTCAAACGCAAAAAAGCACTGCAAAAGTTGTTCTTACCTAAAATTGAAAGAAGAGAGAGATGGAAAAGTACGTAAGACTAAGAACCATCCCTTGGAGCACTGTACCTTCAAAACACAAAGAATTCCCAAACAATATTTTACAGACATCATGACAGCTGTGGAACAAATCTAAAGAAAACAAACTACACCACAACAGGAAATTGCAATTTCTTTGAAAAAAATAATTAACCTTCAGAAGGAAACCGCTACTAATATAAACAAACAAGTAATAAAGGAAACTGTTTTACCACAGGGAAACCTGTCCTAAAGCAGCGGCACAAGGGAATATAAAAAGTGATTGCCAGAAGTGATGGGACTCTGAAGAAAATGGGAGCAATTCTGTAACAAGGATCATGCACACACAGACTTCAGATAAGTCATCTTCAAGTTTTCAAAGAGGAGGCTGAATCACAGAAATTCAGTAACTTTTAAATAGAGGGCTCAAACTTAAATTGAATGTAATCACATACTGCCGGCACTTATACATGATCAGGAGGAGTTTGAAGGATATCTATCAGGCTAAATTGCTTTTGTAATCATAGCTTTCGATGCCCAATCCTTGTAATTTATAGTAACTACAGTTATATAAGCATCTTGGTGATTATTTCATTATATTAAGTGGGAATCAGAAATGGGAAAAGATGAAAAATCTCAAAGTTGAACCTTATCCATCAGAAGATGACAATTTAATATTTTTTCCCCACAAGACACACAAACTGAAAACAGGTCTAACTTTTAGAACTTAAAATCATTACTTTTTACATGAAAACCTCATTCTCAAATCTGATTTATGATTTTTTGCTCCTTTTTACTGCTTACAATTCTTAAATAGTTGCCAGTGAGCAGTAGTCCTTTTGTATTTACTGACATTCCAGTGGGAGAAAAGAAGTTCATAGGGGTGTAAGAAAGCTGCAACTAAAATAAATAGTAAAAATAGAAACATTTCTTATTTCAGATGTTGGGTCAACTATCTGCAAATAACAGCATTTCAGACTGCCCTTATTTGTTCTTGTTTGTTACACTGGTGCCCTTTGTGGTTTCTAGTATTTTGGCAACTGGAACATACACAGTAAAGCTAGCAACACAACAGAAGTTTAGCAAAGGCAACAATAATTTGATTTAAAAAAGAACATAGAACAGAACAGGCAGTTCTACGAACAGCAGAACCAGCTTGATTTGGCTTCCTATGACTTTGTCTCCTATGGGGATTTGAAAATCCTTCAGTAGGTCAACAACCTCACACTAAAATTTCCCTCTTCTACCTGCACTTTTAGTCATTCCATTTATTTTTTCTTTTTTTTTTTTTTTTTTTTGAAGCAGCATTTAACTAAGGAAAAGAACTTTCCTGGTCTTTGAACCAGTTTCCTAGCACTATAGCAGTGTTAAGTTTTGTGACTTCTTCTTTTCTGATCCTCTTGTAGAGGATCAGTACAAGAGAAAAGCCTTTATACAATGCTAAAATAGATCCATGATTAGCAAATTCCAATCCTTACCTACAAGGAGATTTTAGTAAAGTCAGAAATGCTAACTATTGCTACGGAGATCTGAAACGAAAATGCACCACCTGTGCCTCACCATCCTCACAAGTGAGGGGTTTTTTCCTATCTCTCCTAAAGGGATTTGGGAAATGGAAATTTCCAAAGCCAGATAAATGGCAGAAAATAACATGTGCGAATTAAGAATATCACAGTGCTGCACTCAGGAAATTTAAGAGATTATCTCTGGAAACACCCTCTCAAATGGAAAAATGGTGGCAGCAGCAATCGTGGGAGATGAAGGAAAGTCAGGCCTATCTAAAAACAAGACATCCTTCCAATTCCCAGGACGAAAAGCAAGAACGAACTGCCAATGGTTTAATTGTGCACTTTGCTCATGCTGTTAAAACAAAGAGCATAGAGCATCCAGAAACCCTCTGCATTACCTTGTAGCTATCTCTGCAGGGTGAGCTCACCAAGGGCTCCCATATAGCTAAGCTGCAAGTCAGAAAGCCCAAGAGTCAACAACAACCCTGCAAAGGGCTGTTTCGAGATACAGGCAGACCACTAAGGAACCAGGAACAAAGGTTCTGCTTCTGCAAAAGACCTGACAAAGGCAGAGTCTCACAAGAACTGCAAGAAATCCTAAGGGAAACAGTGTCTGAGCCCTCCTCAAAAGCCAGAGGGAGCCAAAAGAAAGGTTCCGGGTGCAGAACTCTGCTCTGCTGCTCCACTGCATTGCAAACATGAACCTTCTCTATGGGATACATGATGCCCTCAGGGCACAACCTTTGAGCATCACGCACACCCCCAAGATCATAATTTTCTTCAATTCCACTTTTTCCATTCCCCTTTTTTTTTTATCCTTGAGATTCCCATATTGTTCTGGTATCTTCCAATAAGAGTTTGTTGAGGTTATTCATGGATATGAAGGACATGCAAAATTTGAAAGCAGATTTGAGGAAACATTTCTGTGTGCTCTCTCTGGAAGATAAGGTGCCAACAACACCCGATCTAAAACTTTCTGTAGGCTTCCTATGGTCCTGGTGTGACTAATACACCCAGGTATATTCATACCACAAAAGGCTACAGGAAGAAAAGCATACACAACAAATATAAAATACTAAATCTTCACAGTTTCGGAGACTTCACAGGGGTTTTTCTGAATATATAGGACTCTGCTGTTGGCCTTTTACATCCTCCTGGGCATGGTGATCTTCAGCCAAATAGAAGGTAAAAACTACTGAAATACAAAGATAACCACACAAAGCATTTGTAGAAAGTCACCTTGCTGCACGCAGAAACAAAAAGTGGCCTGTGGTGTTATCAGACAAGCTGCCCTGAAGCTTTACAACGCACCACAAATGCCAACCACAGAAGAGCATGCGCAAAAGCCACATTAATCCTTATGTAAATTTAGATTTAAGTAGCCCAGTAATAATAAAACTAAGAAAGATATTTCTGGCCATTTAAACCACTTAGCTATTTTGGCTTGGTACATTTGTTATCAGGCCACCTGAGCCAGGATGCTACTGCTAACATCTGCTTCCTGCCTCTCGGGCCCTTCCTCCATCAGAGCTTTTCCTGGATATGAAATTTGACTGAGCCAAGGAGATGGATGGTGCTCACCCTCTCTCTGCAGACTTTTTGCTTCTTTAAGCTGCAAGAGGCAGCTACAACTTGACATGAGCTGGAGGGTGGGTGATGTCCTGCCTCATAAACCTGCAGAACTAAAGGTACCGATTTTACAGAAGTTGTTTAAAAACAAGTTTCTTGTTTCACTTCTACTTCATTCAGTAACTTTAAATTTTGAGAAAGAAACTTTCAAGATTTGTTCAATCCATTTTCTAGTTGAAAGTGCAGAAAAAGAGCAGTTTAGACAAAAAAAAAAAAATCAGTTCTACAGCCAAGGTGCTGTCTATTTAGCTAGGAGAGAACAAAAGCCAGAAATACCATTTTACTGCTCAAGCTGAAAGACAGGTTCTGGTTGTACATCTTACATAAAGGCAAGTGTCAAACAATACGCTTGATTTTTGCTTAAACACTCCCTCACTGAATAAAATCTATGTTACTCTTTTATATAAACAGTTCCTTTAAAAGCAGCAAAATGAAACACAGACAGTATTAATCTGGACATGAACTTCTGCTATCCTCATTGACACGTGTCTATAATTATCACTGACTCCATTAGCATACTCAAAATGTGCTCCATGTTGCATTAGAGAAGTTTACATATATATATATTCATTTATTATATGCTTACTTATCTGGTGCACCTTTTGAGACTAGCAAACTAATCACAGAATTAGTTGTTTTTCTTTAAAATATATTTGCAAAATGTAATCAAAAAGTGCATATAAAATTTTATCTCAGGCATCAGCATGGCTTTTATTAGAATTAGTCAAAATGTATGCCTGACACAAATAAGTTGGGACTTTCTTTCTGCCTAATTATTCACTGACCATTCTTTTCTCTTAAGGGCATGTTTCTTCCAATAAATGTCACTTAGATAAGAATCAAGGTTGTTTACATTCTACACAAATGTTATGCTCTCAAGCTTTCATTTCTGAAAATGTCAAAAAGTAAGGGGGACGATGCTGTGCTTGTAAAAACATTCTTTATTAACAGAACGAGTCTCATTGGCATTTTAGGTTTCCCACAAGATGTTTTTCTGTCTATCATTTCAGAACTTTTTCCCACACATCGTGTTCCTGATACAGGCTTTGGCAGGTTGCAAGATATGAGCTGGCTAGAAAATGATAGCTTGTTTTCAGTATAACCTTTGCCTGTTAAACATTAAGCACTTTTTGCACAAAGTAATTCAGACCAAGGCGCACACACAGAGAAAAGACGACAGTTTTAGTTAAGGAAAGCTGAAGTCCTGAAGGATGTCAATGACAATTTTATGAAGAAAACAAATCTTGAAACATAAATCAGCTTTTCTTGCAAATTCTATATTGTCTTTATTTTGGTCTCTTAAGAGAGATTTGATAGCATTTAACAGAACACTTTCTTGAAAGTTTAGTGGAACATCAATACAGACATTCTACAAGGAACCTATAGTTAAAGGACACACACAGACAAACAGCAGAACACTGATCTTTAGGTACAAAAAGGTCAAATTAGCCAGCCCACAGTAACAAAATGACTAAGATTTCAAAGCATATCAGAGAACATGTTCACATGTTTTCTTGATCAGTAAGATCAATTTCCCATCTACTCCATTGAAGAATTAATAGGTGGACTGAATTTGAACAGTTGTATTTGCAGCCCAAGGAAGTTTCAAAAGCTGGATACAGAATCACAAACTTGTCAGGTCTATTTTGTAAGCTTATACCTGTACAAATACCCAAGAAGAAACAGGAGGCTTTGCTGACAGACAGCAACTGAATCATGGTCCTATTGCAAATCTTACTAATGTCATAACACTAACATTGCTAAACCCATGAATGTGAAAAAGACTTTAGCTGATAAAAATCAGAATACACGTAAGGACAGAGGAGTTTCTAAAGCTGCCTAGACCACAGATATCTAATGGCACTTTCCATTTAGCATTTATAGTCAGCTATCTGTTAAGGCATATTTAATGTTTCATAAACATAAAGTTTAAAACAAAAGTGCTTCTAATCAGATCTGGCAGGAAAGGGAGAAATGCATACACAGAATGAGGTAAGTGCGATCTTGCCCAGCTGAAGAACAGGGAATGGCAGGGCTTCAGGCCATGACTCACACAGACACTAAACAGTAGAGAGCTACAGATAATTCTCAGGTAAACTTTGCACGAGCCACTACATCATCCTTCTCTATCCTTCCTGCATTAATCATGTCATTAGTAACCTGACGCAGCCCAAGAAGAATGTCTGATTTACAGGGAGCAGAGCAATGCTAGCAGAACAAACACTTTGGCAGGTCAAAAAAGGAAAGACCAACCTAAATTTCATTTTAGCTTGAACCACACCCCAGAAGAACAAGAAAACTGGGAAAAAGAAAAAACAAAACCAAAAAAAGGTATCTTCCCACTATGAGATTGTATACTTCATTTAAAGTTCCTGATGAACCAGTTACTGAGAGCACAAATACGAAGGATACGCAACAGCACACAATGAAGAACCAGCCCAAACATGTACCTAAGCAAAGACAAAAAAAAAGAACCCAAGCTTTCTTTTGAAGTTTTCATTATAGTTACATAATTTCCACATTAGTCTAGATGTTTTTAAACACCTTTTATAGCATGGAGTTGTGAATCAATTGTACGATGAATACAAAGTGTATTGTTAGAAAAGATTCTGTCCCAGCCAGGTGTCTTGATTACTCCACTACAGTAAGAAGGACAAGGGGAAATACTCAGCCAAAATAAGAATGCAAAATTTCAAAACTGCCTTTAAATATTACTACTCTGGATTATAGCACTCACTGCAATATATGTCACTATAACTTAAAATACTGTATATGGCTAATTCACCTTAAACATCTCCAAAAAAGTAATGGTCATTTGACAGGATGACAGATCACTTCCGTTCACTCTGAAACAAATAAACCCCCCTGCAGATTACTTTAAAAGCAGAATGAAATTACCCTTAAGTTTTCTGATGCAAATAAAGTTCTCACCCAAAATATGCAAGGGGTGCAGGGAGCAGCAGTAGCTGCATCAAAAAAGTCCAATTTTCAGCAATTTTCAGAAGGGCATCTACAGCAAACACGTGCTGAAGTCTCTCTAAGCGTATGGAAAGCGTATGGTACTATTTATGGGGTTTTTTTCAGGTTCTCATTACTTCATCTGTTTCTAAGTCTTCCTAAGTAGGGTGCCTTCCCATGGAGCATGTTTCCTTCCCATGGAGCACTCCCTTTTTCCTCACTTTCCTCCCATTTTATCTTAGCATCAATCTTGTGAACTGACAAATCGATTTCTTAGCTTCACGACTTTAAACCACAGGGTTGCAGGTGGTTTAAACCAGGGAAGCAGGTTATGCTTCCATCATAAAGCAAAGCTCTAGAAACTGAAAAGCAAAGTCAGAAAAAACATTTCTGCTCTTCCTTTTCTCTTTCGTCTTTGACTCACTACAATGGCTGCTCAAGAGCTACTGACACTTAAATGCGTCACCTAAGTTAAAAACTTGCTTTAATTAATCATAATTATAATTGCTCTGTTCTTCCTGATTATTCATGGCATCCTTTTCTCAATATTAAAAGTAACACATCACCAATTTTATAATATATCAAAATATGAGTGTAATGCAAAATTAAAAAAATACAATATTCATCTTCTGACACTGATTTGGAAAGTTTCTTGGTTGTGCCATGACAGCAGCCCTAAGTCTCTTATTAGAATTTAAACCAATGTGCTTTGAAGGTTTTCTCAACTTATGCCCCTTTCCTGGCTTCTTGTTCTAAAGCCAAGATTGACTTGAGAAAAGCAAAAAACTGTTTTGCCGATGGCTGTTCAATGTCACATGCAGAAAACCACTAGTAATCCCAAATATGAAATAGGCAGTTATCTGCTATACAACTATTCCCTTTCTCATCAGTTTTTCGAAGGTCAGCTAAAGACTATGTGGACAATAGTGGAAAATCTCATAGAAGAGTCCCTATGTATATAAACAGCATTTGCCAGATTGCCATTTGCCAGTAGGTTGGTAAGACTGATCTGTTTGTGCTTCATTCAGGAAAGGTGAAGACAGTTAACTTAACTAACTGTCCTTAACTGTCCTGTTAAGGACAGTTTCACAACTTTGGTTTACTTTGGGAGGAACAGGGGTGTCTGGTTTGCTCTTTTCTAATTTTAAGACCTTCTGAAACCAAAGGAAAGATTTAGAGAGAATGCCACTAACTTAATGCACATTCTATAGTGTATATGAGCACCCTGGGGAAAATCTGCACTCTGATAGAGTCCATCTTCTCCTGCCTTGAGGAGTATAAACCAGGTTCACAGTTTACATTTAATCTAATGGTGGCTTTCAAAACAAACACATTTCAGACATATCTAGCAAATACTTCTCTTCCCACACAGCATTCCAACTTTCTCCCGAAAAAAAGGCCTTCCTTCCTGAGGAAGACTTCAAGGATATCTTCCAAACTTGCCAGTAGCTTGCATTACATAGCACACCTAAGAATTTTAAACTGACCTTTGTCCCCTTTAAGAAAGCCATCAGTCTGTTCCAAACGGCCCACGCACACTCAGCAGAAAGCCAAAGCTCCCAGAAACTTTCAAACATGTAATCCATCTGTCCCAAGGGATGAGACTGTGTCTGCCTCTTTGCGCACACAAAAGGGTGAAAAAAGCTTTCCGCAGCCTAAAATAACTCATGGTCCTTAGAAGCCTTTCCCTACTCCTTGCTCTGTGCCACTGCTTCCTTCCATGTCCACGTCTAAAAAGGGTCTCAGAAATTTGCTGACAACTTGGAAGTAACATGCACATGCACTTTGTCAGCATAAGCTATAGAAAAGCAAGGAGGAGAAATACCCGCAACCCGCTCATGCTGCACACATTATAGCGAGGCTACTAGGATGGAAGGACGCAGTAGGAATACCTCCCTCAGGAATCTGCACTTCCTCCAAGGGACCACGCAGCAGCTTGCACGGGTGTTACATGCCCCATGCAAACGCCGTTTTCTGGTGGTGGGAAATGAATTTGCTATCTCCTGCCAACTTAAATCTATCAGGAAAAACAAAAACAAAGAAACAAAACAGACAATAGCTGTAGAGGTTCCAGAGGAATGTAATGACTATAACAAAAGGCAACAGCAGTAGTGTGACAAGGGTTTATTAATTGTTCAAAAAACAGGCTGAAATGACTCAGACACAGAATCAAACCCCAGCTGGATAGCCTATCTCCTTCAGAGATTGCAGGCCTTTGTGCACTTTGTATTCAGGTTCCCTTGGGACCACTAAAAAGAAGGCTCTATCTCGATCAGAAGGGTTTTCTACCAAAGCAGAGCAGCATTACTACCATAGAATCGTAGAATGGTTGCTCAGGTTGCAAACACAGACCAGACTGCTCATAGCCCCATGAAGCCTGGCCCTGAACACTGACAGGGATGGAGCATTCACCACTGCCTTCGGCAACCTATTCCAGTGTATCACCACCCTCACAGTAGAGAATTTCTTTCTTATATCTAACTCAAATCTCTCCTGTTTAAGTTTCAACCCATTACCCCTTGTCCTATCCCTTTTCAGTAGAGCAGAAACAGCAGAAGCATCAAGCTGTACCCTCTTAATGAAGGTCAGCAAGTCAGAGTAGAGCACAAACACCACCTACCAAGCTACCACTGGTGCAGTGCAAATGGCTTCCTTAAAGTGACTATAAACCTACAGTAAGAAAACAACAGTCAACAGAAGTCCATACAACTACTGCTATAAGCGTGGAGAGAGGTGACAACAGTGGAGTGACTCAGGTATGTTACCCCATTTTTTCCAGGGAAGGCATGTCTACCCATCTTAAAGAACACTACCAACCTTTGCCACTATTAGGAAGTAGGACTTTCATGCATTTGATACACTTCAATATTTCAGCTTATCAATGCATATGTAGGTATCATTCTAAATATGCAAGAGATAGCGGCGTGTTGTAATTCTGA
>JBCJKH010053461.1:0-23610 GCA_039877255.1 Loriculus beryllinus
CTTATGGCAGGTGGGTTGGAACTAGATGATCTTAAGGTCCTTTCCAACCCTAACTATTCTATGATTCTATGATTCTAAGACAAAACTTTATATACAGGTAGCTGACATTTTAGAACAGCAAAATCAAAGTTGAGATGGTTTGTCTAACACATAAATTATTCCATCCAGAACTGCAGTTGACCTCTATCTCAGTATGTGAGTTCCGTACATAGTTATGAGAGAATTATTTATCCATGAGTAACTACTTTTCTGTTAGGGTGTATAGAAAACCATTGTAAATAAGGGATTGGATGAATGATTAAATAGAAAGCAGAATAGGAAATGAATTGAAGAAAAAGGTTTAAAAACAACTGTAAAGGGTTGGTATTAGTTCAGACGTACAATTAACATCTTTACACTTCATTATATCCAGCTGTTTAAAATAGGCACCAATATTGGTAAGACTGAGGTACATTCTTGACAGCAGAAAATCAGTTAAACAAGGAAAGCAAGCAATGTTCTCACCTTCAAATGAGAGGAGACAAGTAACCAACTCCTTTTAAAGAAGGTTTGGAGGAAGTAAATCAGAGAACATGCTAAGGTTTGCACAGCTGGTTGTCTTTGAGCAGTAGCTAACACAGAGAATTAACCTGGTTCAATGAGGTGGCATGAACGTGTTTTGAGCATCAGGCCTGGTAAATAGTACTGCACAATGTGTGGTTGTACAGCCTCACTGTGTCTGTTCAAATGGACTGAATGTGTTTTGAAAGGGTGACTGTGTGTGGGATTAGGTACTGGCTTTCTTGGGCAATGCCCAGTGCTTGGAAAGCAAAAGGAGTATTCCTACATACTTTCTTTGTTCCTATGCTTTCCTCAAGGCATCTATTTTTGGACTCTGTCAAGCATTAAAGCACTGAGCTGCATGGCTGTCTACTCTGAGCTACTGTAATGACTTCTATGTTCTTATCTGAAGCGTGACTTGAAAAGGGAGCCTATTCTGTGATGCCTATCTGGAATATAAGGTTTTGCATAGCCACTTTGGCTCCAGGCCTATCACCTACAAATTTGTCCCTATCAGCTGTTAACTGAATGGGCATGCAGGCTCTATGGAGATGAAGACAAAGTGCCAGCTAGCTGTAAGAACATGCTTTTGTCCTCTCTAGACTAGTAAGTACCTTAACTGTCTGTTTGAATATAATAAAGCTTTATTTTATGATTTTTTTTTTCAGTCTGAATGTTGCTTTGCAAAAATCACTTAGTAGTGATTTTCAGAGTAATATGGCAAGTAAAAAAGTATTCATTCCACAGGGATTCCTGGAGCTAGAAAGGGAATACTTGAACTCTGGAAGTGTTTTATATCCCACATGATTTTGCATTACAGTTAACTGTCTGCAGATGTTTTCTCCTCTAAGTTGCAGGTCCCTTTTTCAAAGTTGGTGGTGTAGAATATCAAGCTGAATGTCAAATTGAATATCAAGAGCTAGCACATCATACAAGACAGACTGGAGGGAGACACCCTGGATTCACTTGTCCAGTTCTGAAGTTATTTGAATAAACCCCAGACTTAGGTAAGGCTTCATCTTTCTGAATCCATTTTATAATGGTTTTAAAAGCAATATGACTTTATCTCACACCACAGCCAGTGCTCCAGGACTTTCCCAACCTGCAGTTTGTCTCATTAGATGTTGAAAATATGTTACAGGGGTAGAGCCTGGAGTTTTCCCGGTTCTGTGCAAAGCAGCCTTGCCTCTTAGCTGGGCACTCAAGTCAAGGAGTGTTGCACTGATAGGCAGAGATTTCAGGTTGGTGTTGGCACTGAGCTCAGTGAACAAACAAGAAGCTGATTTATTGTGTTTTAGGAAGCGCCGAGGCATGTGCAATTAACACAGCTATAGCATTAGCAGTGCTAACTCCCACTGGCATCTCGTCCTGCAACTGTATGGCAGCTTCTGAGCCAAGAAGGCTTTGGGCTGTGATTCAAGCCATGATGACAGGGTCAGCCCAAGAAGGTAAACAAAGCAGTAGATTGTGTATTACTATATAATACACCCTCCAGGCCCCCCAACATTTCCATTAAGGTTGAATAGCTGAGCTTTTCTGCAGTGTTATTTTCACTTTCATGCTTGTAAGTGGAGTGCTGAATACTGCAACTTTTTAGTGCATTCAGTATTTCAGTGTGTTTTAAAGTTCAGTTTCCTAGGTTTTCAAAGCATAATAAGAGGACAAATTTTGTCCTGCTATGTCAGGTTGACATACAAGTTGTCTGCGTGATTAAATCTTTAGAGCTGTCAGGGGCACTAATGGAGTCACTGTTACTGCAGACAGGCTCATACCCTTTATTTTAAGTGGTGACAGAAGTTTGCCAGTGGGTCTAAGGTGTGAGTAATTTTAAGGAAAATCCATTTCACTACGTTTACATACATGATTAAATTATCATTAAGAATGGTTATTTTATAAAATGGTATTTATTGTCAGTTTTAGGATCTCTCAATACATTTTTATACTGATTCAGTCCGTACAATGCTGCTTATTATGAGTTTATGCATTTTCATGTTGTATGGGTGTATAACTTTGTATGGGAGTTTATTTGACCCATCTTAAAACTTTGATGTAGTGATGGGATCTGAAAGGAAATACTGGGAATTTACTCAAACAAAACCAGATTATGTGACTTCCTCAAGTCAAATGGGAGCTTGTTTGTGGTAACCTCAGCTACTTTCCCTGGCAGGCAAAGGCTCTTGAAACCAATAGAACTCCATTCAGGCAGAAATAAAGATAAATAAAGATAAAAGCTGTGAGAGGTGTCCTGGATACATCTTCTCTTATGAATTGGCTTGATGGTTAATAATTATTGCATCTGGTTACCTGTGTCCAAGATTATGCTTATGCTTGCATTGCTGTCATACCCTCTTGCAACTTCAACCACACGATTCTGTGACTGTTTTTTCCCCCAAATGAACTTCACAATGGTGTAATGACTTCAAACCTAAGATGATAAAGGCCCATGAAGAGTGATGTCCTTTCTGTCAAACTAGTAATTTCCTTTCTGTCTTGCTCTAGAGCAATTTCATTTGATATGCTGCCTTTCTTGGGCTCTGATGTCTACCGGTGGCTAATGGGACCTGACAATGGAAGGTTATCAGCACTGCAGAAACAATTTCCTTGAAGTCTCTGCAGAGCAGCATACCTATGTGACAAGTTCCATCCTTGAGGAAACAGCTATCTTTGGAAACTGCCCCGCTACTCTCTCCAATCTCAGTGTGTCACTCAGCACCAGCTCATTGGCCTGGTGGTACTGCATCCTCCTTATGTTTGCCCTGGCTTCATTAGCATTCACTGCTTTGAATAAGGTGCAGGGCCTCTCGGGTGGTTAATGAGACTTCCAGGTTTCACTTGAGTCTTATTTGCTTCCCAGGTTTGACCTCAAAGGTCATCAAACAGGCTGGTGGGCCTAGCTGAAGAGTATTCCTTCAGCTTTTTCTGGACATCTACAGCCATTGCTGCTGCTTCCACTAAGGTAGCAGCACTTACCTTTGCCACCTCTTATGCTGCCTTTCAGGCTTGATTTTAGTAAGTCTTTTATTGTATTATTTTAACAAAAGATGGCATCTAAATAGTTATTTAAAACCCATGAGTGCAGAGCTCAATTACCTTCTCAATTGCTTTTTAATAAACAAGAACATAGTGTGAGCAGTACAAATAACATTAATCAGGCAAAACCGTGTGCAAAATTAAAACCCATTAGGGGTTTTAAAAAGCCACTAGGACCTGAGACACAAAGTGCTGACCACAAATAAACTCATTCTTTCAAAGCCATGTATTTGTGCATGCGTGGGGTTTCAAATAATCTCTACTTAAGACAATGTGACCAAATGGTAGAAAGGCTTTGCTTTGTAGATAAAGGATTCAAAGAAATAATTCAGGATCACGTGTTGCTTGAAATCCTATGGCACACACTGTATAAAATGTGGTATTGCTGTTTTGCTAAAAGCAGTGGTGCTTCTGAAAGCAGCCATCACAATGAAACTGTGCTGCAAAATGAGGAGTGTTAGAGGCAGTGGCATTAGGGCACACTGAGACAATGCTGTGATCTCTGACAAGGAAGTCACCAAGTTTTCAGGGAGGATTCTCCATTACCTCCAGGGACTTTGTTTGCCAACACTCATGTATTTCTGTCCTCTTTTCTCTCCTTTATTGTTTCAGAAACTGTTCTTTATCTTCTTTCAATTTTTTCTCACTGTCTGTGCATGAAGAGCTCAGGATTGTGGGGCTGGATGAGACCTCCTATATCACTGCTTGCTGTCATGTGCAGCAGTATTATGTCAGTCTTTTTATAAACTATTAAACTCCACTTTGCAACTTGTTCATTGTTTTACCCTGCTACTGAAGGCAGAAAACTACTCCAGAAACTCCCTGCTCTGGCAAGGATTGCTGCCTTAATCTCCCAGCTACATTATGCTGGGAAAAGCTACTTTTTTTTCTATGAATATTGGATAAATAATCAGTTAAAGTAGAATTTGTCAGCCTCTGTGAAAAGTTTTGCTCCTAATTTCTCTGTTGTAATGACTATAGGATAAATAATATACTCCCTGTCACACTCAGTGAACCTAGGATGCAGTTTGCTTTACTTGCAGTGAGGGAGCACTGCTGACTTAGATGGGCTCATGCTCAGCCCGATACCACCATAGAATCATCTGGGTTGGAAAAGACCTTTAAGATCAGAAAAGACTTTTAAAATCATCAAGTCCAACCATTACCCCAGGACTGCCAAGGTCACCACTAAACTGAAGGCCTCATCTACATGTCCTTTTCTTGGGCTGATACCCAGCCAGTTTCCTGCGTGTCTCGATGCCTGGGGTTATCCTCTGTTAAGCCTGAGGTATCTGTTGCCCTAATCCTCAAATTGACTGAGATATCTCTGGATTAAGTCCTGCTAGTCCTCATGTCAGCTACTCCTTAATTTGGTCTCCATAAATCTGCTCTGGGTGCATTTCATATCATCCTCTGGGCCTCGGATCAAGGTGCTGCACACTGTGTTCTGCACTACTTACATGTCAAGCGTTCATTTTTACTGGTTGAGGCTGGCCATCCAGCCAAGTTTCACACCATCTGACAGGCTGGTGGCCCAGCTCAGGCTTTCTCAAAACTCCCCATTTTTGTGTCACTGTATAAATTAAAGTAGAAGAGAACTGAAAATTTGTAAATCTTTTTGGCATAGATCTCACACTGAGCACTTGGGAGATTTAAAAGCCCAGGAGGCACAGGAAAGGCATACTAAAATATCCAGACAGGGATTATGGTATCTTAACGTTGTATCATAGAGCCATATTGTATGGTCAGTACCTTATTCCACTGCTGAGAGACTCTGCGTTATACTTTTTCAGGATTTAAAGAGCGGCTACAAAGAAGATGGAGACTCCCTTTTTACAATTAGTCACATGGAAAAGATGAGGGGTGCTGGCACACATTATTCCTGGGGAGATTCCAACTGGATACAAGAGAAAATTTGTCACAGTGAGAACAAACAACCATTGGAATAATCTCCACAGGGAAGTGGTGGATTCTCCAACATTAACCACTTAATAGTCAGCTGGACAGGATGCTGGGATATCTACTCTAGGTAAAGCTTTGCCTGGAAAAATTGGACCAAGATGATGCTGGAGGCCCCTTCTAACCCAGAATTCTATGATTTCATGTATGATGTGGCTAGATGTGTTCTAGGTGTGATTTTGGAGATGTAGGCATCTGGGCCTGAAAATCTTCCCATATTTACGAGTCACTGGAGAACCTGGATTTCACAATCCATCTCTGCTTGCTATGGCTCCTGGTCAGTATCAACACTGGTAGTGACACAAGATAGAAGTACTTGAATTTAGAAGTTGATAACTCCCACAGATAAAATTTTCTGCTATTAATGGTAGTTACTGATCCAGTGAGCTTTCCAGAGTTACTGCTGAGGTATTGCTCACTCTCATATTTGAAAGAGAGATTACTTACAGCTGTATTTGCTTATGTTCTGATTGTTTTCTTTATTTGTTGCTATTCACCTCTGAATCTGTGCAGCTTGTTGGCCGGGATTCCAGGGGGATAGTGTGTCCTCCTTTTCCAAGGACAATGAAATCAGGAGCTGAGTACCAGTACACTGATACACGAGGCTCGGATGTACAGACACAGGTCATCAGGAATGGGAACATGTCAGAAATTGGACCACGAGGAGTCCAGGCTGTAGAGGCCATTGGTAAGTGTGATGTAAAGGACAATCCAGGTAGCCAGCAAATTAAACTTAGCAATTACAGAACAGTGGCTTCAGAGTAGTGTTTCAATCAGACATGCTCAGGCTAATGGGTGTTGTTTGAGTAATACTGTTTCCAAAGAAGTTGTGATAGTGAAGATAAAGCCAGAGAATTCACATGTACACACAGAGAAATCATTTGTGCAAATCATGAATCATAAAATTGTCCAAATTCACCCACAATAAATGTCAAATGCATACATGCTTTCCAGCTGGTCTGAATAAACAGCAAATGTCAGTGCCTGGTGATTAAGATCTCTAACATTACTTCAGATATTGCTTTGAGAACAGGAGTCATTTTGTAAACCATAGATCACAGTGTGCTTCTCCAAAGAGCATGATAAAATGTGCAAAACTATGGAGTCTGTCTGAAATCAAAGCTTCTCTTATGGTTTAAGGGACACCATGGTCTTGAACTATAGTAACTGAAAGATAAAATGAACTAAAAAAAAAATGCAAGAGCAGAAGAAAAGGGCTGCCAAGTGTATGGCTTCCTAGAGGTCAACAAGGTGAGACATGGGTTTTGCTGTGAACCTGCTTGCCGTGAAAAGGCAAAGTTCCTCTCCTCCAGCTGTAGGTGTTCCCAGGCCTGGAATGTAATAACCCCGGGCTCAGCAGGTGCTTGTGCCTGTGAATGGGTTCAGTAGGAGAGTCAGGAAAAGTGGTGGGAAGGGGCTAATCCTGTGGTTGGTTCTCCAGCACACTGGCTGGAGAAGCTTTTCCTACTGTCTGGCTAGTGAATCATGTTGCTGAGGTTTCTTGGAAGGGGAGACAGCTTCTCTGAGGTTAGATGTTCACAACTGCCCTACTTGTCTTAAAAGAGAGGTCACTGGTGGATGCTGGAGATAACAACCTGCCAGCAGAGGGTTTAGTTTAGTGCTTATTTTTCCATGAAGCTTCTTATTGTGGCTGTGTACATTAGTATGAGGTGTCCCTGCTCATGGCAGGGGGGTTGGAACTGGATGATCTTAAGGTCCTTTCCAACCCTAACTATTCTATGATTCTGTGAAAAAGCTTTCCAAGTATTTTCATGCTAGTGATTGTTTTTCCACCTATTTTTATGTCTTTACATTGGAGCTTTAAAATGTCTTATTTTTGCTCTTTTCGTTGCTATGATGAAAATCCAAATAAGTAGAGGAAAATCGCTAGCTTTACATGGCTTTAGAGCTATGTAGGGAACAGTGAAAATAACTACAAATCTGTGTCAGTTCTAAGTTATTTTCGGCTTTATTGGTGGAGTTCCAAATGGCCATGTTTTATTATGTCATTTCAGATGTCCATTTGTTTGTTAATGTTTATCAACCATAATAAAGTGTTGCTTGCCAATGCTTTTAAAGTAATACTTTGGTGATCTATAAGAAAAGTTAGGCTTGTAGGAAGACATTTCTTCTATTTCATCAGCTATAACTGGTGAAATAAACAAGTTTTCAGGCTTTGGTCTGATTTCATGTAATAAAACATATTACCTCTCCTTAGAAGCTTTTTCAGCACAGATTTTCTCAGCATGGCTGGATTTCCTCCAGAACTATAGTAACGACATACAAAGTTGCACTTTTTGCAGTCAGACTTACAGTATTCAGTATGTGATTATATATGAATTATTGAGATCTTGCTACACTCAGGACAAACTGGTATTGCATATCCATTAGAGACCCAGTAATTTAACTTTTTTAGCAATTTTACTTTTCCCTGGATTTTGGATTAGAATTATCTGTTTCACTCTGATACACTGAGCATTTTCTTGCTTTTAAAAGAAATTATTATGGTAAATTAAGCAAGATTTTTGTTCTATTCTAGTAACTGATGTGGTGTCCTTATGGGCACATTTGCAGGGAGCTTCAGAAGGCATAAATGTGATTTACATGTACTGTTTTAATCTGTTGGTATAGTTTTAATTGCCACTGGATTTTACTGACTCAATCCTGGTAAAAAACGTTTCATAGTTTCATGAGGTTGATACATGTGTTACCCTGTTTAACTAAGAGGCAGCTGAGCACTAGGGTAGATGAAATTGCATGCTTAGGACCGGGTAAGAGCAAGATGAGGCCTGTCTTTACCTGAGTTCTACAGCATCTGATTGGTGATTTTAACTCTCTTTTTCCTCTTCTGAAATTTAACTGGTCTACACCAAGTTTGAAGTGAAAAATAGTCTTGGATTCTTCCCAGTTTTGAGTTGTATTAATGAGGGGCAGCTTAATTTGTTTTACTGCTGGGTGATGGAATTTAACTTGAGGAAAGATGGTTTGAAATTGATTGTATTGACACTTACAAAGAAGAGCTTTTGATCTACAGCTCTCAAAGCCTTTTTCAAAGGTGATATTATGGACTTAGTTTTTCAAACTGATGGAGAAGGGGAGTGAGAAGCACAACAGAGAAAAAAGAAAAACAAAGGAAATGAAACAAAAAAAGGTTATTTTTTTTTAATTTCAGTAAATGTTTTAGGAAAAGTTAATGATAGCAATTTTCACATTATTTCTTAAAATCTCTTCAAATCCTACTGATTTTAAGTCAACAGGAGACTGTCACTGAATTTAATGGCAAGAAGCTCAGGCATAATAGGAAGACACTGAACACAGAGCAATCTGACTGTCAGGTATAATTGACTCACTGGTACTATGCTGTTTCATAGGATAATGATGAGTGTGTAATTTACCGTGACTAAATGGAATAGATTGTACACTGACATGTGGTAGTGCGATTGGATCTGAATTACATATCAAATGATACATGACAAGGAAAATAACTCCACCACTGAATGAGGTACGCTACATCTTTCCAAACTGTCAAATGCACAGCTGCTAGATACCTTGTAAAGGGCTCTGTTTAATCCTACCACTTCACATGCAAGCCTTGAAACTGAAAGAGCACAGTCCTAACCTGCAGGCTACACCTAAGCTTTGCACAGTAGTTGGGGGAATAACAGGGTAAAAGCTGATGCTGGTGGGGTGGGGATGAACCAGTTCTTTGCATGTTTGACAACATGGTGGGGAATGAGCAAGCAAAGGGAAAATTGATCCCAGCCAAGCATGGGGTGGTGATGAACATGAAAACAATGGTGGATTTAAGTTTTTTTTTTGATATTTGCTGTCTGTTTTTATGACTGTTAGAATGTTCATAGATTAAATGCTAGAGATCCTGATGGTTCACATACAAACCTTTTCAAAACTGAATCCAGAATCAGCCTTTCAGAAGAACTTGTAGGAATCCAAGGAGGAAGCCCAGAGGAAGGCAATTCAGTCACACGTTCAGAGATGACAGGATTGTTGTGTGTTTGTGTAAATTCAGTTAAAGGCATTGGGAAAGCATATTTCTGGCAGCTCTGTGAAGCACAGGGATAGATGAACGTGGATATAGAAAGAGGTTTTCTGTGTAAAACCATAAAGGTGAAAATCCTTGGTGTTCTAGTAGCTAATTTACAAGGGTGATCCTATCCTCTTGGCTGATGTACTGGGATTGTGTTTTACCTCCTGCAGCTTGAATTTAGGAGGCAAGATCTGTTACTGACAGCTCAAACAATGCATGTCCTTATGTATAAAAGAAAGGAGCTGTAAAACCAACTTACTGCAGTGCTGCAGACCCAGGGCCAAGTGTGCCAACTTTAGGCACTGAAGCATGGGACGCAGATGCTCAAATATGTTAGCTATAGGCATAATTTCGTCAGTGTGATTTTCCAAAGAGAATAATTAGCTAAAATAGCAAAATACATTAATTTACACTTCCCCTGTCTCTTGAAATGTCTTTCATATTATTAAGTCTGTTTATACAGAGTTGCATTGCCTCTATACTGTTTGACAGTAGTTTAGTTCAACTACTTCAAAACTCTATGGACCTTTTAACAATTCTGATAATCTGCTCTGATAAGCATATAGGTTTAAACTAATCCACAATAATCAGGGTAAAGTCTCAAAAATGTGAGTCTTAAAGCACTTTTAAGCTACAGGGATTCCTTTTATGGTCCTTAATGCTTTGTTTTATATAATGTATCTTTACTTTCCACACAAAAAAATCACATAAAGGCTTTTAAGGCTGCAAAGTCAAGCATTCTGAAGTTAGAAAATACCAGAATTCATGTTGTCTGCAGAACTTTGATTTGCCTCCCCTTGCATTTGATTGCAAGGTAGTCATTAATGATGTGAGCCTATTTAGTGCACAGAAAGGGTGGCAGTCACTTAATGAGCAGCTATTCAGTATTTTGATGCTAGATGTGGGACTCTGTGCCTTACTGTTTATTGTTCAAATCCTGCTCCAAACACAGACTTAGTAATTTTGTTATGGACTTTTCAGTGTAGGAGCTGTGAGTTTCACAAACAGCATTCAATGTATTTGGTAACATCCTCAGAAAGTATGGAGTGGTAACATTACAGCTCATTGTGTTACATTGCAGCTACATTTTTAGCCTTAAAAACATAAGGTTAGAATTTAGCTTTTCAGCTAAACACTGTACCCAGTTAATGGCCACTCCTGAAAAATTGGTTTTTAAGTGACTTATAGTCTGTGCAAAAGACAAAAATAGAATCCAGTCCTTCTGAGCAGCATACAAAATGCCAGCAGCCACTTATTTCTCTTCTTCCTTCAGTCATTGCATTCACTTTCTGCAACAAAAGAGCCAGGATCCTCTGGGCAAGATCTGATTCATTGCACAATCCTGACTCATCTCCATGCTGTGGTCCATTCTGTGCACTGAGCTCTTATACCAAAAAGCTGGATATGCTTTCTTAAAAATGATGGAAAAGAATGACAAACTCATCCCTGAGAGGCCTGGTGATCCGGGTACTTCCCTGCCTCTCTAACCTGATGTGTCTCCAGTGACTGTTTTGGACAACTGTGTGTCTGTGCTGGCACTGAGTGTGTAGGCTAAATGGATAAAATCCTGGAACAGTTCATGAGGTGTGTGGGAGAAGAGTGCTGAGATGGGGAGAAGGAATTCTGGTTGCAAAGAGGCTGAGGAGGAATTTACTGGTAGGAAAAGGAAGCCTGATTTAACTCTGGAAGGATGTGCCTTGCTGTTTCCCACCACTGACCCAGACTGCTGACAGTGTGATCCTCACCTGTGAAAGACAACAGGATGCTCTCCACCCTGAAAGGTTAAGAAGTGCACTGCATCATAATCAATGTACCAGTTCCCTCCTTAAAAAGACCAATATAAAATCAGTTCCTCTCTTCCTTTTCCTCATGATTGACAGAGCTATATGTATGTGTGACAGTGTCTGTGAAGGTGCTAAGTGTCTCTGCTGGGACTGTCAGTGAGTGCTCAGTGCATAAACAAGATAGTTTCTAGTGATTTTCTCATGTCTGTGGTCCTCTGGCTCCTTTTGGAACTCTTCAAGGTGCAAATGTGCTCTCTAACTCCCAGTTTTTGGAGCATGGGGCAGCAGTGTAGGTGGCACCATTAATATATTAAAGGTCTGCAAGTCTATTCTGAGACAGGGACATTTTGCATAAGCACCCATGTGTGGAGTGTAACAACAGCGTGCTGAGGCAATAAGGGCCTGGTTCAGGTCTGCTGCAACAGCTTCGCTCATGGTTGGGTGGCTGGGGCTGTTCCAGGTGGGACGTGAACTAATATGCAAAAGCATGGGTTGCATGAGCAGTGTCCTGTAAAGTGATCTCACGACCAGAAACCCTTAGGATACTGTCTCGGTGCTCCTGAGGGACCCTAAGCACCCTAGCAAGTAGTCCCAGAGCTCAGTCTTGCAGACCATCAAGGGCTTCAGGTCTCAAGGGCCAGTGTGTCACTGGTGTAGGGCATTACAGGCCTACCAACACTGCTTCAGTGGTTGGAAATGAATTCCTGTCCCTTCTGCGTTTCAGTCAGACAGGATCACCCTTCACATTACCTGTGCCAGGAGGAGAGATTGAAAACTCAGTGCCAGCACTGAGAAAGAGAAGATCAAGTGTTTGATGGATTTCTGTGCCTCGGATGGAGCACACTCACTGAATCTGTATGTGCAGTAAATGTGAAGAGCCTCTGGCACACAGGAGCTGAGAGTGACAGAACATTCATGGACTTGAGCTCACAAGCTCCCATAAGTGTTTGCAGAACATGTTCGCACTGAGATTTTCAGAGGCTTATTGTTTGGCCCAAATTTGTGCAGTGACTCATAGGAGCAGTGAGAAGCACATCCCAGATGCAGACAGCTCCTCTGTTAGATTTTGAGGCTCTGCATCACACTTTTTACCAGAACAGTCTTGCATTTCTTCTATCAAGATGAGCATTCTTCAATGTTTCATTCTCACTGACAGCTGAGCCCATGTTTTAATAAACAAGCAAACAAAATACCCTTCAGGTCCTCAGCAGTCAGCCAGCACAGAAAATCTCGCTCAGATAGTTAAGGTTAAAAGTTGTAATGTACTGGCCATACTGATAACAAACCTAATAATGAAAGTGTCATTAGCTTAACTCTGTGTGTGCACATGATCAGCCCAACAGGAGTTATGACAGGCAGTAACTCACAGGCTACTAAATTAATGAAATCTTGTATCTTCTATTTCTGCAGCTATGTTCTTCAAATCAGTTTAGTGATGCAAAGCATTAGTTCTAGGTGACTGAACACAACCCTGTATGTTTTAAATGATAAAATTATAAATTATCATAAGAGAATTATTAATTATTGATTGATAATTCTTAATTAGACCAAACAAGACTGAACAAGTGTGAAATAGGTGAGCCAAGCTCATAGCAACCATTTAGAACATGAGGGGATGCATCTCACACTATATGGACTTTCAGATTGTTCTATTACAAAAGACAAGTGTAAATGTCTTCATTTCCACTGGATAGTTCTGTTCAGATAACACCTGTTCTCATTTCTGTAACCAAAAGGTGGCAGCATGTTGTCTATTTTCCCTTTCCATCCATCCTCCTAAATAACCTTACTTGCTCAGTTTGCCAGGAAGTCCAAAACAATCATGCTGACTAAGGAATGCTGATGAGATCTTATGTAAAATCAACAGTTTATCACCTTTAAATAGAAACAGGAATAGAACAAGGGCTGGTGGTTTTATTCTGTTGTTTCTATGGCAGCCTGATTGACTTTTGGAAATGTGAAGAAAGGTTACACCTCAGCTCACTGGTGTAAATTCAGAAGGGAAACCTACCTGGAGAGCTTAATGCTTATATTATCAGTAATGATTGTTAAGAAGCCTGAGCGAGTAGTATGTGTGAGATACCATTGATCTGTCAGATTAACTGAGTTTTATTCCTTCTTGGGTACTTCCTGCTTTGGTAAATAGACAATAAGCCATTGGGCACCCAAAGGTAGAGCACATACTTTATGCAGTGCAAATACCAAGGTGAAAAGGACATGAAGTACCACTTGAGTTTTACTGCACGAGTGCATCAGTTCAAAGGCTCCTGGAAAGGTGCCCAGAGATATTTCCCATATTGACTGGTAAAGAGATCTGAAGGTAGAAGAAAGCATTCTGAAACATAACAGGCTCTCAGATCTGTAGGGGTACTGTATGCTTGTCACAATGCCACAAGTCCTCAGGAACCACAACTGCTACAGAACACTGGAGTGTGTGTCCTTAACAACTCAAAACACCCACATGCATATCAAACTGATTTCTGCTTCCTACACTGGCTTCCCATACTCATACTCGGGGTCTCAGTCATGAGTTCCCAGCTGCTCCATGGGCTGGGAACTGTAAACACTGCTCTGGGATCTTGGCTGGACTTTTAACAGTACTGTCCCAAGGCACTATGAAGCTTTTTACCACAAGGGCAAATAAAACCTTTCAACTTGAGTTGACAACTTCACTTAGCCTCATTTGCCAGCTGGAGAGTAGATATACAGAAAGGGCAAGAATATGTATGATAATTACAGAAAAGTTTAGAGTCACTTTCAAACCCCAGCTCAGCAGATGTGTATGAAGAAATGCTCCAAGTGCAAGCCTCAGCAGCCATCTAGTTTGAGTCCATAAACACTTCTGAAGTCGTGATATCTGTAGTTGATCTGCATGCTGCAGTTCACAGGTATGGCTAGTGGTGAGCAGCAATCCCAAATGGCACTATACCTCCTGTCTTTGCTGTCCGTAACTAGAGATCAGACTTAAAGGAGGAAGACAATTCACAGACAGTGATGGATGGAGGATTAAGAACCATGTGGAAGCTGGTGCTGCCAAGCAAGGTACAGTTGCAGGGAACGTCACTTAGGTGGCTCAGAGCATCCTTTGTCAGAACTGTCAGTGGAAATGCGTTTTGGGGGAGTAGCTCACAAACTGATGACACAACTCTTCTAGATATTAAAGATCATATTAATTTATTACTTATCCCTCCAAAAGGAAGAGCAAGGTTTTGGCCTGCTGTCTCTGACACAGAAGCATCACTAATAAAAGCTCCCCATGCATCACATTCTCCATCATAAGAGTAGAAGAGGAGCAATGCTTATATGAAAATCTTATGGGATGTTAGCCCTACACATGAATGCAAAGCACTCAAATGAAGCAAAGTAAAAGCACACATGGAGGAGGATTTCCAGGCTTTAGTCTGGGTCTGTCATCAGTAAAGATACCTTTGAGGGAGGCTGGAGGATTTTGATGATGTGGTTGTATTGAGATGCTCCTCAGCAGCTGTGTAGTATGTCTTTTGCTCTCTATTATGTGCGTGGCTGCTGCTGGCCATCCTATGTAATCAGTCCTCAGTTCAGTTCCCTTTCCACAATGTCCACACTGGCTCCTGAAGGAGAGGATAACCAGCAAAAGGTGGCACACATGGTGAACCCCAACCACTGCAAGTCTGTTATTCAAGATGAAGGATGCCCCTCAGCAGTCACACTTGGTTTAATGTCTAGCATTGGAGAGGCAGCAGAAAGGAACTATAACTAATTTTCTTTTATGTACTCACAAATACACAGGTGGGAAAGTCCTCTGCAAATTGTCTTGTGTTTTACATGCTGTCTGCCAAGGGATGAGTTAGTAAGTTCAGCCATTCCAATATGAGCAGATTTCTGTTCTGCTTCTCTGTTGCTGCTTCCATTTCCCACCTCTTGTTGAACAGCTGGTCTCTAGAAAGAGAGGAAGTATTTCTGCTCTGAGATTTGAAAACCAGTTTGAACAGGAAAGGACAGAGAACACCTGAGTATGCTCTCTTCCCCCTTCAGTGTTAGTGCAGCTGGGAAATTGTATGACTAGCAACTCTCAGACCTTTTTAGACCTGGAATAGACATTCAGCACAGGTTCTATTTTGCATAGGAATCTATTTTCCTCTATCCCTTATTTTAAAAGCATCTGCAATTCACGGCTACGCCAAAACTGACAAACCTGCGCGTCAAATGGAAATGCCAACATAATATGGTGTGACATGAACAGTGGCCAAACATTTTCTCATGGCTTTTTTTTCTTATTGCCGGTGCAACAAAGGTATTTCTTTAACATTTTTCTGTCTCAGATCAAGATGGGGTCTTAAGACCACATTTATTCTGGAGAGTTTCCTTTTCTGCTATCTTTATACTCTCCTCCTTTTCTCCAGTGACATTTGCAGTTTAATACTGCAGTTAAAGTATTAGACAGAAAAGCCAGAAACATCCCATACCACAACATCCATTTGCTTTTCCACCTAAATAAAAAGTGCTAGCAAAAAAGCAGAACCTGCATCAGATCTAAATGGCTGTTCCCAAGATAAAAGGTGATTCATGGCATAATCAATCTTCAAAGCCCATTTTTTTTTATGCCAACAGTGACAGTTTAATCCTCTGTTAACTTCAGTTTTCAGATGGAGGCAATTTTCAACTCCACCTTGGAAGGAATTAATTGCTAGTTACAGTATTCTATAGCATGAAGATAGGATCTCTAAGTATAGTGTGTGCCTTTGCCCTTTAAACTACTTTTACACTTGGAGCTGGGCCTAGTCCATACCCCCTCCCTCCCTTGTTTTGGTAGTTGCTATTAGTTAATGGGAAGCAGCAGGCTTTGTGAATAATCTAATGACTCCTGACTGTGCTTAATTACAGCCTTTAAAAACAAATCCATCTGACACTTTCTCCAATAAATAAAACAGTTGATTAAGTAGAAACAGTCCAACTAATAAAACAATTGATAGAAAACCAGCAGATATTTTCCTCTTCCGGAGATTTAGATTTCAGAATATGCTTTTCTTTATTTCTTTTTCAGCAAGCCTAGTGCAGAAAAGCAGCTTTGCAGGTCTAAGTGATACTAATAAGGAGAGACATTCCTGGCATTCAGGTTAAAGAGGGCTACACTGCTGGTCTGGAAGTGCTTCATTTTTCTCTCCTCAAAAAGAGGGTATGTATTTCTGGCTGGAACCAGGCAATTCTGCTTCTCAAGGAAACACGGGCCTGCAGCTGTTTGGGTAATGGGAGGTGTTTTGCCTCTGTTGCTGAGTTCAGAATTCAATTTGAACAGGGAGTTGACAGCTACTGCCTCTCAGAAATGCCTCCCTAAAGAAGCTCTTGGCCCTGCACCAGCCCAATGGCATGCTGTGTGCCCACTTGCCGTCTGGGGTGTCCTGTGTTGCTGATTTGTCTTCTAAATCATGCACAAATCCCCTCCAGTAACGTCAGTCCAACAAGGCAATGAGTCAAATTGTGCACATCAAGGGAAAAATGTTGCATACTTCTAGCTTTAAAATTGCTGAACAGATCTGCTTTGGTTTTGATTCAAAACCATTCAAGTTTAAATACAAAAACAGCTGAGCCAAATGGGAGCGTTTAGGGCACAAAAACCCCCCTGGAGCCAATGAGGAATGGTAGGCTTGTTTTGTTCTAACAGCAGTGCCTCAATTCTGTGTAAAGTATTTTCCCTAAATTAACTTCTGTTCCAGGACAGTGTATGAAAAAAATAGCAATAGGAGAGGTTTAAGTGAGGATCACAGTAAAAGTTTAATTCAGCTTTAGCAACCCAATATGCTGTAGCCACGTCTATCTGCCATGTATAATGCATGCCTTTTCAAACACTATAGAGAGCCCTGGAACCTGTGTTAAAGGGATACTTCATCTAATGTTACTTGAAAACCTTTCTTTGCCTCAACTATATTGTGAAGTTGACCTAAATCCACAGGAATGGGATTTTTTTTTAATCTTGAAAAGTACTTATTTCAAATTGCTTATTAAAAGATTTTCCCATGTAACAACCACATACGCTAGATGTGAACCCCTTGCCCCACAGTGATTCAGGGTCATATTAGATTAGAGAGTAATTCTTGAAAGGTGGCTGCTCATGTTAGCAAAATCAGCATATCACAAGTACATCATTAGCATAGACAGTGCAGGAATTCATGCTTTGAGCAACTGGAGCTTTTAACATTCACATAATCACTTTTTTCTCCCTGCTGATGGAATTTCCAGAATGTGGTGGGAAACTAAGTTAAAGAAACCTGCTTTCTGAGGAGAGGATGCTGCTCTCTAGGATAAAAATGCAGGATGCTTGCCCAGAGAAGCTTCCTTGCCAAAAGAGAAGTACTTATGCAATTGAGAGCTCTGCTTTGTTCTTTTTTTTTCAGATACGGAGATAAGGAGTTTGTGCATTGTCACATATTCAAGCTTAGCACTTAATGCAGGACCATACTGTGGGCTGCCCACCTTCCTGGGGACAGGCCAGTCCTCCCTGTGGCAGATTTCTCATCCAGAAGCAATGAAGCAGAATAGCCAGGTGGTTACTGCTTTGTCTTTATATCCCTAAAAGTAAGCAGAAAGTCCTAGGCCAAATGGGTCTGTGTAGAGAAGGTGGAAACCTCTTAGTGAGGGCCTTTTCAGCACTCCTATGGCCCTCTGCCGATTCCTGACAGTTCCACTTGCAGCCAGCTGTTATTTTTGGAGAGCTGGATTGGGCAGGTTTTTCTCCAGCACTCCCCTGCCTGTCTTACTGTCCCCAAGGAGCTGATGCACAGTGATTCAGCACAGTCCCAGTGCCCATACTGATTTACTGACTGAACTCAGTGAGCCTCTGCCACTGAGTGTCTGCAGTATTCTGAGAGACATCCATGCATGTTTGAAGTTCTCAGGAGTGTCTCTTTGGTTTACATTCATCTACATCTTTGTTCTCAGTCTGTGCTGCTTGGAGCTGGCTGTGTTAGGATCAGAAAGCCAGCTGAGCTGATGTGACAAGCATGCAGTCCTTCAGTCACACTCCATGTTGCCTTTTACAGAGCACTCTATGATCTGTTCTGGCATTGTATGCCAGACTATCAACTAGAAGGAGATGGGAAGCCCATGTGTTTGCTCCAGCCATCTTTCTAGAGAACACTAGCATTTTGGCAGAGGGACAAGGTGGTGTAGAGGTGCACAAGCAACTATTTCTTTGGAAGGTCACTAAACTACACTCAAGACAGCTGAGGGCCCAAACGAGGGGTCAGTGTTCACACATTGCAGCTGAGCATTGAACTGCAGGAGAACATCAAGGGCTGAGAGAACAAAGGGTGAGCAGTGAGGGACAAAGAACTAAGAGACAGAGGTGGAGAGAATGAACAATTACAGCAGAAGATGTATAAGAGGCAAGAGGAGTATATGAAAAGAGCAGAGGCAAAATAAGAAAGAGATGAGCTTGGTTGAAAGACAGATCCTGTGCACATCTCTAAACACCCAGTACAGTGTCTTTTATGACATCTCTTCCTCCTCACCTTGAAAATTTGGCTGCACTGTACGTAACCTGCTCCTGCTTTTAAACATAAGCACTATTTCAGGCTATTAAAATTGTATTAAGTACCTGTCCAATTCCCATTCAGGCAGTGCTGAGTTTTGGCAGGCAAATTCACCTATCAGACATGTTTATGGCTTCCTGGCAGTTCTGGGTACCAGCACAACAGTGCAAAATCCTGTTTTTCTTGATCTGCTGAGGTTAAATTGCTAGAAACAGTAATCTACAGAAGCTGTGGTAATGGGACATGTCTAGGGAGTACCCCATACAATAACATTGTGTGATGGTGTCACATTCTTCATGACGTCCCTGATGTCTGTATCCCTTGAGCAACAATTTGTAGTTCACAGAATCATACAAGAGTTTGGGTTGGAAGGGACCTTCAAAGGTTCATCTAATTCCTGCAATGAGCAGGGGCATTTTCAACCAGATCAAGTTGCTCAGAGGCGCATCCAACCTGGCTTTGAATGTTTCCAGGGATGGGGCATTTACCACCTCTCTGGGCAACCTGTTCCAGTGCTTCAGCACCCTTACTGAAAAAAATTTCTTCTTTATATCTAGGCTAAATTTACCCTATGTACCCCTTGTCCAAACACAAAAGGCCCTGCTAAAACATCTGTCAAAATCCTTCCTGTAGGCCCCCTTTGAGTATTGAAAGGCTGCAATAAGGTCCCCCTTGAACCTTCTCCACGCTGAACAGTCCCAACTCTGTCAGCCTGCCTTCATAGGAGAGGTGCTCTAGCCCTCTGAGCATCTTCATGGCCCTCCTCTGGATGCGCTCCAACAGGATGAAGGAGCCTTCTTGGCTGAGATGCTGGAAAACCCAAGACTGTGACCACTATAATTATACTTAAGGAATATTAATTGCTCATTTTAGGCCACTGCCTAAAAACATCCCTGGATCACAGGTAAGGAATTCATTCAGAAGACATTTTGAAGGCAGACTTGGGTAAATTCTAAGCTGGAAACTGTGCAGTCACAGGGCAACATCAGGATAGTACTGCAATAATCACCTTGAAATTCATAGCAGTGCATTATAGAAAGAAGAATAAAAATGTAAAAAGGAGAAGCCATATCTGTCAGCCTGCAAATATCTTGCAAACAGGAACTCAAGTTACAGATGCTGTTTTCAAACATAAAGGTTACATCCATCTTTAAACCATTAAATCATAGAGATCCTGATGTCAGAACTGTTGATTATCAATGAGATCCAAGTATTGGTGTCATAAAAGTCATCTTGGGTCAGTCTCCTAGTTGCAAAGGAGTTGATTACTAGAAGAGGGAAATCGATCTGAAGCTCGACTGGGTGTTCTTATGCAGACTTTGGATAATAAACACCTTGTGGGGGGAAAAGGGACATTGATTAGCTTCCAATTTTAGCAATCTCGTTTCCTTTATTTTCCTCTGTTGCTATTTTTCATGGCAGCTTTTGCAAGAAACCGGCTAAGAGAGCACAGCTTCTCAGCTGAGAGATCTTCTCTCTACTTTTCTAGGCAGCCCATGTTGGAAGAGACTCCTGGACTTCGAAGGCTCGTGCTAGAATGAGAAGCTTTCAAGGATAGCAGTGTTATTATTCCCCTCCAGTTCAAGCCCATTCATATGTGTGCATATTTGTATAGTTGCTGCAAAGTACTCAAGACATCCCTGTGGATGTAGTAAACCAGTTAAAATTGCAACTGTTACATACCTAGAAATAGCTCAGGCACAGCTTGGAACACAGATTATGTCCCTAAAGATATGTGTGCAGGAGGGTGGATAGGGACAGTGCAAGCTAAGGATAGCTCAGCTAATGCTAACCCTTCCTGAGTATTGCCATGGGATTTTTAAATGCTTTTCCACTCCCAGAGAGATGCTGAAAGGTTTGGCTTCAGTTTAGCATCTCATCCAAAAAGCAATAAGTAGTTCTGACAGGGCAGGTCTCCTTAAGAGCTGTGTGGAAAAGTCAGACTTGGATGTGAGCCCAGCCTCGGTGTTGCACTGAAACTTAAGACTTTTAGGGCCTAGAATGATCTCAGATGAGCCACTCTCTGACTGCAGAAATCAAAGTTACTGACAAGGAAATTAGCCCTAAAATTGATGGTGAGGAAAATGGAAGGAGGAGCAATTGCAGTTATTTGCTGCTACCAAGGTATGTGATACCTGTCCAGGGAACAAAGGAAGGCTTCATTTCTTAATCTGGTCACTCTGACACTTCCCAAGAGCTTAAAATTGGAAGGAAAAGAATAAGAGGCTTGCTGTATGAATAGCTCATACATCAATGTGCATCAATGTGACCAGCTTTAGGTAGCTAGACATTATTCATCACATCTGCCTCAAGGCCTCAATCAACACTCCAGCCTTGTGGTGCTGTGCCAACAAGTGCAAACATAGCCCCTGCATTCCAGTTATGGCAGCCTGGGGTTATGGTGGGATGACAAGGGGCAGACTCAGTGAGAGGAGTGAGGCAGTGACATATTGGTATAAGGAGCCCATTTGCATGCCAGGAGCAGTCCCTGCCAGGTTCCTCCCAGGCTCTGCCAGGCAGCAGGGCTTTGTAGGATTCATGGCAGAGGTAAAGCATAGTAGAGGATTTGATGGAAGACAAGGCAGTTCCTTGTGGGGAGGTTTTTACCATGATTTAGAGAGCAGGCTGTGAGAAAGCATAAAAGTGTCTGTAGGAGAAGCGACAGAATCTGTTATCTTTAGTGAGGGAAGCAAGTTTTCTGCTGTGACAGAGTATTAGATATAAGAGACGAGGAGAGACCAGCTAGTGAAGAGGCTTAGAGGTAAAGGCTTGAGCTTTTCTCCCAATCTCATGGAAATATTTATAGTATCAAAACATGTGCTATCAAGATGAAATATTGAAATCTCAGAAATGATGCTTTGATGCTTTTTAGCTGGCAGGGATCTTGAAGAAAATAATAACCTATTGTGTTCAACTGCATTATAGAGAGAAGCTATAAATTCTATCTGCTTACCTCGTGCATGATCCCGAGGGCAGCTGGGGAGTCAGGACGTTCCAGCCTTCACCCAAATGTCACTTGGGCACACCAGTGGCATCGCCTTCGAGGGCTGTTGTGCAGGTGCTGTGTAGTCCCAGTTCTGGTCTATGCTTCCAGTTTTGGGGTGCCTTTGGGTTAGCATCTGTACCATCCATGCTTGGTGCAGGGGGGTAAAGGAGAAGGAAAGATTTTATTTGAGTTGTAATGTTCTGGTGGGGATGTGCCCCAGTACCCTTAAGGTAAGAGCTGTTCCCACTCCATGATCAGAGCATGAAATGTATTTTTACTCTGTTAAGCTTCGTTTAAAATGAGATCATTTTGAAGGAGAAAACCAGAAATTATCAATTTGAAAATTGTCAAAATAATCTCTTCATAGCATTTTTTAAATAAAAATGCCCTGATGTGGAGGCTTTGCGTCCTCTGTGGGAGATCTCCAGTGAGAAAATTTTAGCTTCAGTGAAGAGAAAAGCTGATATTATCTTGTTCCTTTTCTTTCAAGGTCTTTGCTTTCATTGTGGTTACTTGCTTTTACATATGTTCTTATCTTAGAGTAATTGATTGTTCATTCTGCAAAACAGGGGTGCTTAAAAGCACATATGCATATAGAATTGTGATTTTTTTTTTTACTACTTGTTATTAACATTGACCTAATTCTGACAGTGTTATGAGGTTTATTTTGGCTCTTATTAGGTTATAACATTCTGATCTCTGTTTATTCTGATCACTGCTTACCACAGCACAGAGTGGGGAGAAGTCAATAAAGGGGAAATGTGGTTTAAAACACTGAAAGGGACTTTGTTCCTTGCAGGACAAGTAGATTTGAGACAAGGCTGACGAAGGGACATCGCAGCAGCTGGTGTGAGATGCTTAAAACAAGGAATTTGGCAGGTGAGAATGGCTGAAATAGATTTTTAGAGTTTTACTGAATGCAGTCAGAATCCCATTGCATGGGTCTAGAAGAATGGATAACATCCAAGATACAGGGACTGGCTGCTTGTGTTACTGTTGTAATAAAAAAAGGACAGGATTCAGGAGAACAAGGTAAGATTTACTGGGAATGATCAAGAGCACAGGTTAAGAAAAGGCATATATATATAGGTAGATATGGATGTATATATGTCAATAGCTATTACTTACCAGGAAGAGAGACCAAGGTGTAAGATTAGACGGCTGAGAATGATTATGAATAAAGTTCTGTATTTGTCACTTGTGTATAGGCAGATACCGAATCAGACCAAAGCCTGTATGTTTATCTCTGCAGGAACAATGATAAATCTTGTTTGCCCAAAAGAACAGTCTCTAAAAATGATTTTCCCCTTCTTTCTGTTTTTGTGATGTACAGGGATGGCAGTACTATAACTAATCCCCTCCTGACTCTGCTTGTGGATGCTGTAACTTCATACAGCAGCACAGTTACACACTGAACAACCTGAAACTTTAGCATCTTTCTTAAGAAGTTCAATTAATGGGAGCAAACCATTCCCCTAGGGCTGCATGGGAGACATGGGTTATAGAACATGTTGAGAAGAAGAATGTTAGCAATTTAGCCATAATTATGAGGAGTTTCTGCTCATGGAAGAATAAGAAGGTTTTGTGCCTGACCTTCCTGGACACTGCGTACCCCCAGCTTTCACCATGAAAGCGTTTAAAATTGAGTCCCTATTGAACCAGTAGGGACTATGAATAAACACAGAGCACAGCCCTCAGTGCTGCCCCTGCCCTCAGCTGCCCTTCATCTGGATCAAGAACTGGTAGTGTGTAACTCAT